>JANHFX010012401.1:0-11670 GCA_027560015.1 Chloroceryle amazona
CCTTAAAGAAGGGATGTTCCAGTCACTTCATCATCTCCATGGCCCTTCGCTGGACTCTTTTCAGTGTGTCCATGTCTCTCTTGTACCAGGGAGTCTAGAACTGGACACAACACTCCAGGTGTAGCTTCACCAGTGCTAAGAGAGGGCAAAGTTCACCTCCCTCGACCTGCTGGCAATACCTGTACTAATGCAGCCCAGGGTACCATTCACCTTCTTTAACCACAAGTACACATTGTTGGCTCCTTTTCTGCCAGTCTGCTTTCCATCTGGGTGGCCCCCAGCAGGTATTTGTACCTCCCCTGGCTGAATTTCCTGAGGTCCCCGGATAAAATATGCTGTGTTGGAACGAGTAACCCTCATTTGCTTTGTAAATTTGGATCACTGTGGTAGGCTTCATGCACAGAAATCACTCTCCTTCCAATAGTGTGAAATACTGCAGCAGCACTAATACATTTAACATTTGAAGTAAATAACCTTCTGAAATGAAAGGATGACCTTGCAAGAAAGGCAGAGGGGAATTACCTGAGTTTGAATTGAGCCAGGATACTAGAGGATGACACAGGTTACCACCCTCCCCCCAGGGGAGGTCACAATTAGTTAGAACAATTAGAAGTGCCTTTGGGAAATAAGCCTTGACCAGCAGAGACCACCTCCCACTGCAGCTCACTCCATGCTTGCACATGCACAAGCCAGGAATCTCAGCCCTTCCAAGAGGCATCGGCCACAAAGACCAAGTAGCATGACAAGAGAAAAAAACAAGTTAGTAACAGCATCAGGGAGACACCCACCACACTTCCCAGGCACAGAAGTGTGAGGAGATAGTTAAGCAAACCACAGCCTGTGTGAAAATGCAGCCTAGCTCCCATTGTTTCATTTCTGTCAGGAGGATTGTGCTAGACACACTTTCAAAGACTTATTATAGGCATTATACCACCCAACGTGCAATTTCTTTTAATGACTTGACTGCCCTTTACAGTGCTGAGGCTCAACAGCCCTCTTCCCCAGACTGGTTTTACTGGGTGCATGGTGTGCCTTCACACCTCTCTGGTGTCAATCTTTTCCTACTTATCCATCATTTCTCTATTTTTGGTAAGTGCTAGCACACTGGGAGTACCCAGCTGGTCCAGAAGGGATTGCGATCTCACGTGTCAGTTCCCAGTAAAACCACGGTGTAGCTCAGGGAAAGGGTGAATGCTTAAAGCAGCTCACTAGAGATCACACCAGCCACTACATGGAGGAAGCTGCAGTATTGCATGCTGTTATCTGACTCTGGAGAACATGGAGAAGCATTGCTCAAGGTGAAACAACATCAGCCAAAGATCTCCCACTGTCTTCAGAGGGTCAGCAATCCAGTTCTAGGTGTTCTATGCTCAAGGCTGCTGCTCCCTTGAAGTTCTTTTCCAGAGGTTGAAAGTGGTTTGCAGAGAAATATAAATCTCAAGTTTTAGGACTGCTGTTTCTCCTCAGTGTTTAAGACCTATATATTTGCAGCTTTCACAGAATAGCAAACCTGCAGCCAATTTTCATGGGATGCTCATGAGAACACACTTCTAGCTTCTTTGTTCTTCAGCAACATCCCTGGCTGGTAGAGGTTGTGATAACTTGTTACAGCACTCTATTGTGCTCCTTAAGTTGATTATCTTCATTGCTACAGCACTTTATTGTGTTGTATATTGCATGCTGAAATGATCTAGGATCTGACACTCCTGATCCGGGGAAACAAAATGATCAGACTTGATGCTAAAGTGCATTCCAGTTCACGCATCTTCTCATGCTTTGCATGGCATTGTTTCAAAGCATTTCCAAAAACTTGGGTTTCTCCTAAATCTGTGGATTAAAAAATACTGTGCCTTATCCTCTCAGGACTACTCTACAACTACAAGCACTGCCTCATGTGGCAATATTTCACCATTAAATAATCAAGTTTTCTAGGAGGCAAAGGCAAAGCCATCCTCACCATCACTGCTTCTTTAACAATACGTTAGAGGCTCTTTGGGTTGTCTTCTTAAGGTCATTTTCCCTGAACTCAGGCAATTCTTCCTCTGGGAGCTCCCATAGCTTTCTGCACACTACACTTTCTGACAACTTCCTTCTCCTAACAGCTTGAGAGCTCTTCATGTGGATCAAGGCTGTGTGAGGTTGTGGCAGAAGACTCAGAGGGGTAGAAAAAGAGCTGGAGACTGCTGGGAGCTAAAGAGGGATCTGATATCCACCTGCAGACAGGAAAGTGCAGCTTTTCTGCACTCTAAGTGCCCAAAGCACTATTCCATTGTCAAAGGCATATGGAGGGCTTGCCTCTGGGGTTCAGAAAGCAAAAGGTCACCAAGAAGCACCAGTATCACCCTCAACAACAACCTGAAGCACGCTTTTTCTCTCCCTCTTTCTCTACCACCCAGAAATTCAGCCAAATGAAAAGCAAAGCCTTCCCTCCAGGAAAACCAAACAAAAGCCATGTGTCTTGAACCCTCATTGTCTCCAGACAGGCACAGGGAGTTTGCCAGAGCAAACAAGTTCCAGAGTCAAAGGATTTCCGCTGAGAACTCTCTGCAACCAGTCCTCCTCATCCCGGCCCCGCTCTTCCCAGCCAGCTCTCACTGCTCAAACCACGGCAATGAGGCCTCCCATTACAATGACACATTTGACAGCTTTGCCAAGAGTGCTTGGTGAGGTGCCAAAGAAAAAAGCAGCATGCTTTCCTGAAAAAAGCAGGCGCACTGAGGAGGAATACTTGAAATGCTCCTTCTAGTAAACCTGAACGGCCAAGCACCCGTGCAGGGTTATCCCAAGGGAGAGTGGAGAACAGGCTCTGCTGAGCTTCTCCCTCGCCAGAGCTTGGCCTCCCATTCTCAGTGGCATTCAAGGCATCTGCATCAAAGAGTGACCATGTCTTTCTGTGCTTGGGCTCACTTTGAAGACATTCTCACCTGCTACATTTCAAATTACTAGCCTGCATTTGCCTTGCCTCAGTCAGGAGCATTCAGAGGGCTGATGCTCAAGATGGGGCTTTCACTAGGTCTCCTTGTTACCCAAGGGCTAAAGCCCTAAGCCTTGTTCCAGCTGCTCCCATGGTCAGGAGTTCTACAGCCATCACAGCCCACATGGAAAAGCACTGGGGAAAAAAAATGGAGATGGTCAAGAGGCCACACAGTATTTGGGCAGCATCGTCAGGGAGATTGTCACTATGTTGAATGACACACAAAATAGCCATTAGATTCCAAAGAAGGTGTCACCCTGAAGTACTTACCCTGAGTAAGGGCACAGGGATTCAAAGTAATTATAACTTTATGCATCTAGACAGGCAGAAGCCATAGCCCTGTCCAGATTTTCTTGCCATAGGGAAAATCCCAAGGAGGAGCGAATACCATTACGACAACCAGAGCACTTCTTCCCATGCCCCACACTATTCGGACACTTTCCAGAGGCAGACTTTTAAGGGACTTATAGGAAGCAAAGTGGAACAAACACCCATACTCATGTGTATGGGTGTGTGGAATGAGCGTATGCAACGTGTACATCATAAGGTCTCCAGCATATTTATTTGAAGCATCACTCTGCTTCTAAACCTATGTCTTGCAGGAAGGTTTTAACAGCATGACATAATCTAAAGCATCTACCGACTCCATTTTTAAGACAGTTGTCTTCTGTCTGGTTTACACAACTCCCTCTGATTTTACACCAAGTCAAGCATAATGGAAGGCTCTTCTTCCACTGCTTTTATGTGCCATATCCTTTCTTTCTGTTTCTTCTTTAAAACACATTGGTTTTTCTATTTAATGCAGGATTGTGCATCCAGACCCTAGCAGATGGAATGCATAATTGAACATTATATTCCACTCGAGAGACACACCATAAAATTAATATTTGAACCATATTCTTGCTGATCCAAAGGAAGAGAGCAAAATAACACAAAGAAAATATTCTAAAGCAATTTGTGGCCTATCTGCAGAATACTTTCCAGACATTAGTATAGTATGAGAAAGACCATTAATAAAAGGTGTTGCTTAATTCACAAGCAGCGTTACACTGTGCTAGATTGTTTGGGGTAACTTTGCAGTTAAGGAGTCAGAATGAACTGGATTTGGGGTGATGGAGAGAAAAAAAAGAAAAGAGAGAGAGAAAAGACTAGATTTCAAGCAGCGGTCCCTATTCCACCTCTCATCCCACAACACACCAACATAACTCTGCAGTGGGGAAACAGAGCAAGGGACTGATAGAGATCAGGCAACATTGCAGAGGGACCACAGTGGGGTCAGTGTTTCACAGCATGGAGGTCCTGGCTTCACGAAAGGGGTTTGGAATGCTTAGGACAAAGGATTACAGGTAGCATTTGATGCACTACTACTCTAAAGCCAACCAGAAAAATAAAAAGTAAACCAAAAACCAACCAACCAACCAAACCAACCAACCAAAAAAACAGTATAAACTGCATTCAAGAGAGAATCAGGAGAAACTGAAAGGGGATGGCTACTGCTGATCAGCTACTTCAGTCAGGACTGCAGCCATGAAACTGAGGTAGGAATTTAGAGTAAAAAGTGCTGGTTTTGCCCTGGGATATTGGTGTGAACAAAGAGATGTCAAGTCATTAGAGTTTGAGCTGATGACAGTCTCAGACTTCAGAGTCAGGATCCTGAGGTTCTATGGGTGTCCAGAACTGTTTCTAGAAGTAGGAATAATGAGGATGAACTCTGTCATAGAAGCACTGATACCTGATCTCGATACCTACAGGCATTCAAAAACATCTGAATTCTGTATAAGTAGTGCATTTGTGCACTGCTGGGGCTCCATTTCTCATTTTTATCAAGAAGCTACTGTGTTCATTAGTTAAAATGTTGAATCCTGGTGTTTGTGGCTGTAGAAACGTAGCCTTAAAAGCATATGATAGGCAAATGACATTGTTCTGCAGTTATAAATACACAACTTAAAATGGTGGCTGAAATGGAAATTTGCTTTTTTAACTGGGCTGACATCTCTGCACTCCGTAACTGGACAAGGAACAAAGAGAAGGTGCATTATTTTATCCTTTGAAATAGCTAAGGTGCATATCCATGACCAGCAATTGCCAGAGCGATTAATGCTAGAGAAGGTCGAGGCAACAGGTACACCTACGCTACCACATCTGCAGTTCAGATGTTTATTAGTCACAACTTGACATTAAGAGGCCTTCTAATTGGCAAGGATTTATTCCCTCTGATCTCGGGAAGTTTATAATTGTAAGGGCCATAGACACAACACAAATGATGTCCAAGTCTCCCACCCTTCCTTATGTATTACAGAAAGCATACAATCTAGTGCAGAAAACAGGGTGACAGTGAATAAAAAGCAGGTCAGCTCCCCTCTCTCGTCTACAGGAAAAAGAAGAATCACACTCACACCCCCCAATGCTCAGGTTCAGTGTAAAACCTAATTCCTTGCATATAGCCTTGATTACTTTCTCTTCAGTGACTGCCAGCCGGGTCCAGAAAGCATTTCAGCAACACCTCCTGACATGCTCCTGCTTCTTCACCCCATGCTGGAGCCAGCTGGCACCCCAACGTTGCTCCTGATGGGGTGCAGGGGCTACTCCCCAGCTGACAGGATGGAGCTGCAGCAGTGGGTTAGGGTACAGGTGCCCTGGTACCTCGGCACAGTTCCACACCACGTGAGGGAGCGGCTGGTGAGCACACACACTGTGCTGCCCACACACAGAGAGCCCTGACAGGGACAACACAGTGGCACCCGTTTGTCACTGCCACCCTGTCATCTCCCTCGCTCACCCCAGCGCGCCAGGCCTGGCCACCACTGCCCGGGGAGGGAGCGCTGTCTGTTGCAGTGCCAGGGATCTTCTGGCAAGAAACATTTCCAGAGAGCTGCACATTTGAGGAAGCACTTAAAAAGCCCAGATTTCTTTGTTTCCACTCCGATTGAAGACAGACCCATAAGCTCTGTATATTATTTATTAGTTATTGTCTTATTTAATCCCCTTTGAAAGGCAACAATAGAGGAGTTAAAGTTCCTTTTCTTTTTTTTTTTTTTCTTCTTTTCCAAGCTTTACTTAGAAACAGAAAGCAGAGTGTACCATACATTTAACTACCAGCACACAGGTTACTGTGAACCACGTTTGTCCCATTCCTGACTCACTCCTGATTAACATTAGTGATGCATCAGTCGCTGGTACATCACTTGAGAACACGGGTCTTTACCCAACTACCTGAGCTCAGTGGGTGCATCTCTGCTCTCAAGCAACTGTGCACCTTTCCTGATGGCTCTTGAAGAACATGAGTGGTTTGGTGCTGGGAAACAAGCCTCTGGAAGACCTCGTTCCACATGCATCACCATGCTAGATTGAAATTCTCGCCTCCAGGCCAGGCTACAAGGAAAACCAGGAGTAGGAAGGGGCACTTGCAAAAGGAAAGGTTATTGACAGCTGCAGGGTGATCCGCTTGGGCTCTCATTGAGGAACACTAACACTCCCACTGACTTCAGAGAGACCAGGTTACCAGTGACAAACAGAAGGACTCTGTTTTAAACTATCAGCTTTCTTAAAAACAAACCAACCAAACCAACCAACCCACCCAAAGAACAACCACAAAAAACAACCCACAATACACACAAAAAAACCCCACCAACCCAAGAACAAACCAACCAAACAAAGCCACACACAAACAAAATGCACCACCCACCAAACAAGCAAACAAAACAAACACACCCCACCACCACGACTCACACTAGGTAAAAACCTGTTCAACAATTAGGAAGATCAACCGACTACCACTCTCCCTTCCACACCAAAGTGAACTTCCCTCAGACACGGGGTTGTTTTAGGCACATCTGCTGAGATTTTTGCTTCAGAGAGACATTTGTTTTCAGGGAAGACATGCATAAGAGTCTGACTGCACCCTGAAATCAGATTTTACTCCTTTAATGGTAGGCTTGGGCATCTGGAGAGTATATGTGCAACAGCTAGCCTCCAGTTCAGCTTGTAAAAATCTTTTTTGGGGGGGATAGTGACTTTCCCAGTATTTTTCATGTTAGAATAAACTAACTTCAGTGTGCACGGACGGTAGGAATACATACAACCAAAATGAAAAGTTGGCCTAAAAATAGCACTAAACCAATTGCACTGTTCTTAGTGAGGGACAGGAAAACTGGGGGGTGGGGGGGGAAAGAGAAATATATTTAACAGCTGTCTCAACATAATGTCAGATTTATTCAAGATTTCTAAAATGGTCTTTGACAAGCCTTGACTCATTGTGTAGGGCTGGAAAGGGTATGGAGGGTGGACTATTTCTTGTAATTTATAAGAGACCACTGTGCCTAGTTTGAAAAACTTGCATATAAGTGCAGTAAATTAAAACAGAAGCCTACATAAGACGTGTACCTTACAGACAAAAGGCTTAAAGCATTCTTCAGTCTGAATCACCAGATTGTGGTTTGCAAAGGGAAATTGGTTTCAAGAATTTCTGCTAGCCAAAGACGTATTCTCCAATATTCAGAGGAACTAATTTCTTCCATTAGCACATTTTGGGAATTAAAACTTAAATATGTGCAACTATATCATGCTTCCAAAGGCACTGCACTTGGACTCTGTACCAAAAATTACACAAGTTTTCAGTGGTTTATTAACACTGGATCATATACTAGTCTTATTTATCAAAAAGCTTGCATGGCACACACAAGAACTTCTATGTGAGTGCAGCTTAGAAGCGCTGAAGTTTGCATGTGCAGAAGAGGGGAAAACAAAACCATGTGTATTTGATCAAATATGGATGCGTTGGCCTTCCCCTTAGCTCCAAGAGATAATTGCACAGATTTTCACATAAAATTTTAACATTACCTAAATGGAACCTTGCAGAAGCTGTACCATAAAAAAAAAAACAAAACACAACAAACAAAAAAACCTCAAAACAACCAAACCACTCCAGACATCTTCACAGGAAGCAAGAGGGAAGTGAAAACCCCACAGCTAGAGGTGCTCTGCATAAGAACGGTATTAATTTCACAGATCGAAGAGAAGTCAGATTATGATCTTCCTTAAAACCCTGGTTTTCCCTCTCCCTTCAGGCAGAGACTCACTCACATTTCCCTGCAGAGTCCAAGAAATTACTGAGCAGAGGTTTACTCCAACTCCCACAGCCCTCTCCAAGCCCCGTGAGTAAATCAATACAGGCAGCCCCTTTGGCTTCTACCAGACGTCTGCAGAAGTGCATGATCTATACAGAATAGTCTGGGAAAGACATAATACCTTTCTTATGAAGCTCTGGCACCGATTTGGATGAGCAGCATGACTGAACATGCAGAAGGACCACTTCTCCTTGGAAGTATGGCACAGAACTTGACATTAGCCCTGAAATCCTTAAGTGTGCATCATGTAGGGTATGGTAGTGAGGGAAATTGCTGGTGACACCCTACTGGAAAACAGATGGGGGAAAAATGGCATCTTATGATTTGGCTTTTCGTGGTGCCAACTGGCGATCTGTGTAACATCCACCTTGCATCCTGTATGGGAATTCAGAAGCCAAACCCCTCCCGTGACAGTTCCTGCCCACACTCGATGAGGACCCTGCAGTCTCTGTCACCGAGCAAATCAGGGGGATCAAACCCAAGCAAAACTCCCAGAAACTTCTATGCAATGTTGCAACACCCTGTTGAAGTGATGGGTCTTTATTAGCTGGTGCTTATGGAGGAATGACCAGGAATAGCCTAGCTGAAACCCTTAATGAAGGCTTGCCTGCTGCTGTTTGTATAAGAGAGTAGTCAATACACCTTGTATAATACAGCCAGGAAGGTACAGACAAAGGGCCAGAGAAAAGGGAAGTCACTCCAAAAGGAAGAAATAAACAAACAAGAGAGGGAGCTGACAATTCCAGCCCTTTCATCATCTCCTGTTACTCAGCTCATAACCAGAACACCACATTTGAGCCCCTTCTCACCCAATGCGACTATTGCTGTAGTAAATATTGTCCTGAGTGCACCTGCTCCCACAACCATGGTCAACAAGATTTCTGTGTTAAACCTTGGGGGAAAAGGTCCCTGTTCAATATTAAGTCATTCACAACTCCGCCCTGATTCCACAGGAACTATCAAACTTTATCACTTCCAAACATGAGGAGTTATGATTGTCTATAGAAACTTCTTCCCTTTTTTACATCAGCTAAAGTAAAGGAGCCTGGGTTTGAATTCCCATACATACCCACATAAACCTAGCTTCAAGTCAGCACAGCTCCACCAGAGAAGAATTGCTGTTAAGAAATTATAATCAGATGCAAAGTGGTTTTTTTTTTTTTACCTGCTCAGCTTCCTACATACTGCTCTGAAATGATGGGTCAATTAGCCAAGTGCTATGTTCTTCCTGGGCTGAACAAGGATAGTAAGTTGAGATCTCATCAATCACTCCAGCTCCTGTTGCTCCTGCAGAGAGCATTGTTATGGCAACAGAAGGCTGAAACCCAGGTTTACAGTAACTGAACAGATGGATTCCAAAAGTCTGGAATGTTCTTGCAATGGAAAAGCTGATTAATTACACAAGAGAAAAAAAAAAAAGAAAGAACACATGCCACTTATTTAACCTTCTTATTTTCATTGCTAGGACAAGCAAATCTTGAGATAAAAAACCAGTAATGTGTCCATCACTTCTACATTTCATGCAGTAGTGATTCCTTCTATTCCAGCACACTTACTGCCTCTTAATCTTCCCATCTCAAAAATCTGGATTTTACCTTGATTTCTGAAAGGGATGAGACTTACACAGTAGGATAGAAGGTGTCTCCCCTTCCTTCCCCTTATTTCCTCCACCACCACTGCACAATTGCATTAACATGAGCCAGAAGGGTAAGCAGCCCAAGAGCTTGCACTGCTGTATGAAGACTGGCAGCTAAGCAGGGGGCAGAAGCCCAAAGCAGTGCTCCCACAGCTAACAGCAGCTGCAGGAGTGTCCACACACAATAGGAGAGCAGAGGAGACCAGAGGCAATGTGTGCAATCAAAGGACCTTTGAGGGTGGTTAAATATTGGCATGGGTTGCTTAGGGAGCTGCATGATGCACCATGCCTAGAAACATTCAAGGTCAGGTTGGACAAGCCTCTGAGCAACCTGCTCTGGTTAAAGATGTCCCTGCTCACTGCAGGGGGGATGCATTAGATGACCTTTAAAGGTCCCTGCCAAACCAAAGCACCCTATGATTCTAGACCTGGGGTTACTACAGCGGATGGAGGACAAAAGCTGGTTACACCACTCAGGAACAGACCTCTGTGCACGTTTGCACTATAATTAAAAGGCACTTTTTCCTCCCTCTCCAAGCAGGACAGTTTGTGGAGATGCACTGTGATAAAGAAGAGCATGTATGCCCCACAGTTGTGTAAAATGGCAAGAAAAGAGCTTCTGCATTCAACCTTCCCTCTGTCTGTCTGTGCAAGCACACGGTCACAATCCATATACACTCACACAACCAGAATCCACGTATACACACGTTCACACCCTCAGGGTAACAGCTAAAGACAGGCATTATTGCGAGTATATCCACACACAGGCATACAGACAAAACCTGGGATTTCCAGCAAAGCTCAAGCAATTGAATGTAATAAAAAAGGGCTCCTTGCAGCAAAGCTCTTAACGAATGGCAGACCTTGTCCAAAGGGTGCCCTTCCCCAAGGGAGCCGGGTGAGTTGGCTGCAGCACACCGTAGGAACAAATGGCCTGAAGATTTGTAAGGGTAAGGACTGGATTCAGCACAATCAGAAGGCTTCCTCTCCTCTGAAACCCTATATATATTTCATCCCTTGAGCAGATGAAGCTGCAGTATTTTTCCATACTTGAATATCTTTTGTGAAAGGAATCTAATTTCTGAAAACTACTGTAACCCTCTGAGTATTTTCAGACTCAAGTTCTCCTCTCAGGCCTACTAGCTACCTTCTAGAAGTCATCTTTACACTTTCCCCTGTAACCTGTAATTTGAAGCATTTGCAACTCCTCTCGCCTTGAAGAAAATATATTATTTACAGCATGTTTTCTATTCTGGGAGCTCAGAACTCCTTGACTCCAGCTCATACATCACTTTTGTGTTGAACTCTGACCTCATCTCTATTTGCATTCCCTACTCTGATGGAGCAGCTATTTCTGATTACAGACTGGCAAAATAAATCATTGCAAATTGGAATTCCAAGGAGAAGAACATTTCATGTTTCATCATGTTGTTGTTATGAGACAGGCAGGCTTTTAGCTTGATTGTTTTATTTTTACCAGGGGATGCTCAGCACTGTGTTTTATGTGCTCTCAGAATACGAGCCCGTGTACTCATGGTGTTCCAAAACCTCAAAACCCACAGTCAATTATACTGTTCAAGAATGGTGACTCTAGATTCCTGACAACCGGTTTCAACTGAGGTGCTGCTGCTGGCTCCATCTGTCCCATGCAGCTACACTCCTCATGGCTTTAAAAAGGCACTGACTCACAGAATGGTTGAGTTTGGAAGAGACCTCTGGGGGTTGTCTGGTCCAATCTCCTTTCTCAAGCGGGGTCACTGAGAGTCAATTGCCGGGACCACGTCCAGTCAGGCTTTTAATATCTCCAAGGACAGAAACTCTACAGCCTCTATGGGAAACATCTGCCAGTGTTCAGTCACCCTCACAGCAGAATTTCTTCTGTTCAGCCAGCACCTCCTGTGGTTCAGTTTGTGCTCGCTGCCTCTGGTCCTGTC
>JANHFX010012401.1:11770-24047 GCA_027560015.1 Chloroceryle amazona
CCTTAAAGAAGGGATGTTCCAGTCACTTCATCATCTCCATGGCCCTTCGCTGGACTCTTTTCAGTGTGTCCATGTCTGTCTCATTCCAGGGAACCCAGCAGCAGCCACAGCACTCCAGGTGTGGGCTCAACAGGCTAACAGAGAGAAAGGATCACCACCCTCAGCCTGCTGGCAATTCCTCTCTTAATGCAGCCCAGGGTACTTGTTAGCCCTCCTTGCCACAAAGGTGCATTGCTGGCTCACGGGACCCCCAGGTCCTTCTCTGCCAAGCCGCCTTTGAGATAGCCAGTCCCCAGTATGCACTGGTGCCTAGGGTTATTTGTCTTCAGGTGCAGGACTTTCCACGTTTCTTTCCTGAATTTTATGAGATGAAGGCTCATTTTTCCAGCTTATGGAAGTCCCTTTCAATGGCAGCACAACCATCTGGTCTCTCAACCACTCTGAGGTAATGATACAGTTTATTTCAAACCTGATGTGGGTACATCTGTCCCAGTGACCAGGTCATTAATGAAGAGGTTAAACTCAATTAACCCCAGTGAAGACACAGATGAGGAAGACACTGATTAACCTGAGGCACTTCTGTGTCTTTTGTCCTCTGCCCCCTTCAGCAGCAGAGCCACATTTTCCCTTGTCTTCCATTTACTGCTGATGTACTTGAAGTCCTTGTTACCCTTCATGTTACCCTATCAGATTCAACACCAGGGGAGCTTTGGATTTCTTAAGCCCATCCCTGCATGCTTGGACAGCATCTTTATGTGCCTCCTGAGCTACCTGTCAATGTTTCCACTTCCTGTATGATGCCTTTTATGTTTGAATTTAGTTAGAAGCAACTTGTTCTTTAATGTAGGCTTCCTGCTGCCTGCTTGTTTTCCTGCTTATTACAATGGACTGTTCTTGAGCTTGGAGGAGGTGATCATGGGGAAAAAGTTACCAGCTCTAGCAGGTCATATTCCATGAGATTCCTCTAAGCAAGTCCCTGAACAGGTCCAAGTTTTGTCTGCTGAAGTCCAGGACTGTGGTCCTGCAGTTTGCCTTCTTGCTCTCTCTCAGGATCTTGCACTCCACCATCTTCTGGTCACCACAGCCAAGATTGCCCCCTACCTACACCTCCCTGGTCAGCCCTTCCTTCTTTACAAGTATGAGGTCCATCACAGCATCTCCCCTCAGTAGTTCCTCAATTATCTGCCTCAGGATACCACCAATGAACTCCAGAAACATCCTGCATTGCTTGTGCCCTGCTGTGTTGTCCCTTTCAGCAGATACTGGGGTGTCTGAAGCCTCCCATGAGGACCAAGGCTTGTGAACATGAGACTCTCTCCAGATGTCTGAAAGCCCAAAAAGTAACACATAGCTACTCCTATCACTTCTGATTTAAGCATGAATGAAATTGTAAAGTAACTGATGAGCATCAAGGAACTAAGAGATACTTCTGCTTCTTCTCAACCACGTGCAACACCAACAGCATGATATTACCCCTGAGTGACCCAGGTTTAAATACACATTATGGTGTAAATGCTCCTAAAATAGTTCCTAAAAATAGAGGTGTATAAAGTAGTCAGAGTTTGTCCCCTCCCTATGAACTATGTTCTTCCTATGCAAAAATAGGAGTACGTTTAAAAATAATGAACTGCAGGTAGCAAGGTGCCAACTTTCCTGATAGACAGAAGACAAACTGTCCTAAAAAGGTCCAACGGAGGGTTTTTGCTTTATCTGTGAATGTCTGTACAGACAAACCCAAGCCTTGCTTAGACTGGTAACATGGCTGAGCATCCCTGTATGCTTGGCTAAATAATAAAGGTAAGTTCCAGACCTCAGTGCTGGGGCCTCAGGGTGCCATGGCAGGGAGGTGGTATAGATGAATTGATTCTAACTGTCAGAACTTAATTTAACTAGAAAAAAATCCCCAAACACACACACAGAGAGATGCAACGATTTGTTCAAAAATCACACCGAATTAAGCAAAGTTGAAAATAGAAGCCAGGTTTTTTCCCAGCCCTGTGCCTCTTTCACAGAGCCACCACTCTGCTTTCCCAGAACAAGGCGAGTTAAAGCAGGAGCATATGCACACGCTGCTGTAAAGCAAGGTACCTGGGAACTGACAGCACCAGTGCAACCTCATCTGCTCAACGTATGCGGCAACATATGAAGGGAAACCTCAAGAAACGACTCAGTAGTCGTAATTCTGCACAAACAAATAGCCAAAGGAAAATCTCCATTCATGGGTATATTGCAGATACAGTTAATAATGCTAAAAGGTCTGATACAACTATAAATAAGAGATGCCAGATGGGTTTTTTTCTTTTCTTCACAAAATCAAGAGGTGCAGGAAAACAACCAAACAAAAAACAAACAAACAAAAAATAAGCAACCAAAATTCAGAGGCACATCCCCAAAATAACAGAAGGTGTTTCAAATATGTGGCTTGCTCCTACAGCTATAGGCACAGCTGCACACTGCCTAGTGTTACAGAATTAAAGCTGTTACCTGCACAGCCAGCATTAATGACACAGGCCATCTAGGAAGGATTAAGGATTAGTTATCATTTCAACCCAATGAAAGAAGATCTATATTTCTCTTTTAGACACAGAATTCACAGGAGAATCGTGCTTGCCAACACTCTGAAAAAATAATCTTTCAGAATTCTTGCAAACCCGCTGTGTTATGATTTCATCTCATGAAATACAACACCTTTACATTAAACCTCATAAAACTAAATCCTGTTGGATCTCGTCCAGGCTCAGAGAATAAACAGCTATATCAGTGATGCCTAGAACAGTAAAATCTGGCCCACTGTCATATGGCATGTTCCCACTTACAGAGTGGAGCAGGTCTGCAAACAGCTAATTCACTTTGCTATTACTAAATCCTCACATATAATGAATTTCTCACATAATTGGTCTAAGAAATACTTCAAGGAAAAAAAAATGCTTTGAACACCATCATACATATTTCTTTCTACTATGTTGTGGTGAGGGTTTTTTTTTTTAACCTGGTCCCTGCCTTCCACTTAATGAAATATGTGCTGCAGAGCTGCTCTGGCTTTTCACTTGCAAGAGCGAGTTTAGTTGCATCTGGAACTCTGGTAGATAGCAAAGGGGGGAAATTTGTTGTCAAAACAGTTCAAAAGCACAGATGAATATATCCAATGAGATTACTTTGCAAAGCCTGATTCTTTTCCCTTTGCAGACACAAGAGCTACACAGATTCCTTTCAGTCTTGCTGGTCCCACCCAGATCATGAGTAAGAAGGGTATTAAAATAACTAGTCCAAGTCCAACTACACCAGACAACACAGATGTAATACAAAAGCCCTCCTTGGGAACTCAGGGCAAATGTCCTACATAGATCTGGAGACTGGCGTATGGCCACAGAACAACAGCAATTTTCCACGTGAATTAGACTCTCCCCTGTACCCCACATAGAACTACACCTTAATCCCCAAATCCGGGCAGAGGCTGGCACATCTTCATGCCAGAACTGCAGTTTCAGATCCGGATACACAGATGTCACACATTCCTGTCATCTTTCTGATCATTTAGTGGGCTAATTACATCTCAGGCAAACCACAACCAGATCTTCTTCGGTGCCAAAGCACACCGAGTGCAAGCGCAGGAGCCAGGGCTGACGTGAACGGACATCACCCATCACCAGGGCCCAAATTCCCCTAAGGTTCCCCTCCTCATTTTGTCCATTTTGACCACAGCACTCTGGATTTTAGTAGCCATGGCTGCAGGAGGATATTTCTACAGTGAAAGGGGGAGGCTAACAGCAATGGAAACCACCCGTGGCTGGTGACACAAAGCAGAGGGAGGAATCCTGAAGTGGGGGTGGGGGGGAGGCAGGCTGGCCACTGAGGCCTCAGGATATGGGAGCTGCTGGGGAAGGGACAAAGGTTTCCTGGGAACTGTCAAGGGGTTCTTTTTTAACTAGGCAGAAGAGAAACGCCCCTGTTAACATGGTCGAGGAGATGATGTAACATCAGAGCAAGGTCACTGACCCCATCACTGGAAATAATTAGGAGGGGATGTGCACTTGGAGGGAAGTAGATTGTGACTGAAAACTCAAGTAGAGGACTGTGCAGGACACTTTCACCACCCAGGGGACATCATGTGCCCATAGGCTGGGGAAGTCTGGCACCCTAGGAAGGCTCTCCATGGATTTGGGGCTATCCTAACCAGCAAGTGCCTTTTGTCAGAAAACTGCTGTGTACATCAGGTCTTGGCCTGTACAAATGCTCAAGGCTGGGAGGTAGGAATGGCAGCTTTTTGCACACTTGACCAGGTAAGATGCCCTAATTCTTGAACTGGCTTAATGACCCCACCACAGATTTTGATTAATGGCTCAGCCAGGCTGACTGCAACACAGCACCAGGTGGAATCCAACTGTCCGTAGAGGCCTATCATGCTTTGGAAAAGAAAGGGAAAAAAAAAATAATATATATAAATAAAAATACAGTAGCTAGAATACCAGACTGTACCAAAACTCTGATCCACCCTAGTATTACCATTCTTAAGGGTTTATTCTGATATTTCAAGGATCATTTTCAACACAACTGGTGCTGAACCAGGTTAACACAACTTGTTTTCAGTTTTGCTCACCTATTCCAGTATGAACATTTGCTCAAGCTCCAGATGTGTAATTCTAGACATTATCAAGTATCAAAGAGTATGTCTGTAAAACATGGTACCTTTATTTTCAATGTTTATAGAACTATTCAAAACAACCTAATTTCACTATTTCCCTGCAGATGTAAATATTGATTCTAAACTGACCCTAGCACGCTTACTGCTACAACTTTACTTACAGGGCCTAAAGAAACCTTGTTTGCCCTGAAACCTTGGGGGTTGGGGGTTGTGGAATAAAATTATATTGCACAAGTAAACCAGAGAATTACATTCTCACCTCTTTTTCCAAACATGAATTTAAGTTTCCCCTGCAGGGTATCAATCAAACCAGCTATGTATCAGTTTGGAACGTGGATTGCAAGACACTCACTTCCCCACAAAACTAGCACAGTTTCAACTGGTGATGACCAAGGCCAGATGACCAAGCACTGAGTTGGATCCCAAGGTCAGATCTGTTGGCTGGTTTTAATTCACTGTCAAATTTCAGGCTGCAGCAGGAATTTTAATCACATATAAGCAGTACAAAAGTATCTGAATAAAGGCGCACGATAAAACTAGCAAGCAAGCTTTCTGTCTAGCAAAGCTGCTGCTCTAGCACATTACAATCTCTCAAGAAGGAAATTAAAATAATAAGGTACGAGAAAAGCACCTTTTTTTCCCCTCCTGAAACTTATGTCACACGTCACTTGCTGCAGTATCACCACCATCAGTGAGCAGCCCCTCTACCTCAGGCAGAACCGTGTCTTTGCTCAAGACCAGGATTTCTACCTCTGCAAAGCCACGATGTACTTTGGAGTGGGACAACAGTTGTTTTTTTTTCTTTTTTTGCAGCTATAGAAGTCCAAACCGGTGCACGACAAGGATTTGCACCCTTCCTCGGTGTGCTGTTAGCCTGCCTTACCCACATTTCTTCCCAACTACCTCCTCAGCCACACTGGTTCGTGGTTCAGCTCACAAACTATTTGGGCAAAGTCATTACGGCTGCGAGTGCTGAGCCCTACTGGCTCAGGCCCAGCTGGCTCCCAGAATAGTAATGTTAACTACTTGATTGAACCAAGTTGGAAAAATGCTGTGAGCAAATCTGTATTTGGGCAGAGGGAGGCTGAGACAGATTAGTCAGAGACAACAGAGAGCTGAGGATATTGAAATGAATAGAAACAAATTAATAACTAAAGGTATGTAAAAAAAAAAACCCCAAAGCAATAAGTGTACCAGGTGGCTCTGAGACTTACTAGAGCCTACATTACATGTGTGCATTTGCATACACTGAGAAAGAAAAAAAATAGATGTGGAAAAAAAGATACGTTAAAAACAAAAAGTATTTCAGATGGGTTTCTTTACGAGCCTCGCCAGGTTTGCTTTTCAGAGTCAAGTTCAGGAAGGTGAAACAATAAACTTCTAGTTTGCAAGCAGAATAGCAGAGGAAAGAAGAAATTGAAGGTGGTGACCACAGCTTGAATATATTCCTTGTTGAATACATGTTAAGTGATAGTTGATGCTGCTTTTTTCCAATCATTTCTGAACTTTGAAATCTGAAATACCATTGTAAGCCATGTCACCCAAACTGCTTCTGGGTCAGCTTCTTCAAACATCTGGATTTTTTTAGTATTTGGAAATACCAACTTAGAGTCTACAAAGATATTTTAATTACCGAGTATGTGCCTGCTGGTTTGGTTATGTAAATCACTTTGTAATTTAACTCCAATCCAATGCAGTGACTAATTTGTTGATTAGATCAATATGACATCATTAGGTCAGTTTCATGGCTTTATTTTAAAACAGGCTTAATAATATCCTAAATAGTATCACATTGGGCAGCAGGTTCTCTTGATTGTACTCTTTACAAGTTTTTTAAATGAGAATTTGTAGTAAAACAAATTTCTCTTGACAAGTAACAGGTATCCAAACCTTGAGACTATTAAGACTATCTACCTATCAACAAGCAGTTCTGAAAGTTAGTTCCTCTACCTGCCTCTCTCACACACTCATTTATAGTCATTTTCTCTGTTCAACACTGCAGAAGTTCAGAGGTGGCTGGTTTTTGCCCACGCATCTGCAGAACTACCTGACCCCACAGCACACACACACACACACCCCCCCCCAAAGCTCACTGGTGCCCACAGCTTTAGCCACACATCAGGGGAAGCACTATGGTAACTTTGGATGTGAAAGGCCAAAATTTGCCTAAATCCTGATTTGGGGAATAAAATCTGGAGCTATACTTGTCGTCACCGGCGACAATGGCAAAACTCTCGCTGCGGCCAACGCTGGCAGTATTTCTGTCCCACAGCACCCTGCCCAGGCTGGGGCAGCAATTCTCCTTTCTTCCTGTCTGCAGCATCTGTCCCCTTCCCAGAGGCCAAACATTTTGGTAACAACACCCTATCTTTCCGTACAGCTCCCACAGCGGGGCCCCACTCAAGGTGCTAGCTACTACCAAGCTACAAATAGCAGCTGGGGGCAGGGGGGGAAGATATATTACATTATAGCTTTTTAAATAAAATACACTAGGAACACCAGGTACCATGCCATTGCAGTCCTCCAGGGCATGGTCTCTGCTATCTTTATCATCCAGCACTTAGATTAAATAGATAATAAAGGGAGCAGTAATCACAAACAGACATTCTGCATGAGCAGAAACGCTCACCATGACAAAAACCATAGCCAGATACAGATGTATGTCAGATAAATTTGAAGGATCATAACTTGCTAAAGCACTAGCATGCAAATAAATCTAGATTTATATACATATATATGTGCATGTATAAAACACCATCCAAGCACCTATAGTTACCGTTTATATTAAACTGAGGAAAGTATAATGCAAGATTAAAAAACAGAGGCTTGGAATAATATGTTCCAAAGGAAAACATTCCAATTTAGAAAATCTTGCCTGAATATTTTAAGATACTAAATACAGGGAAACTAGTGAAGGAATGACCACTAAAAAAAAAAAAAAAACAAAACCCAAAACCTAGAAAACTGACTGTGGCTTGGTTTTGTTTCCATTTGAAAGTAATCAGCCCCAGTTTGATCTTTCCCCTTTGCGACATCACACCCTGATTAAAGATGGTCTAGAGTTTCAGTCCCCAAACAGGGCGTTTCTGGAGAAGAAGAGCAGCGAGTCGCGCAGCGATACAACGCATTGGAAGAGCGATAGCCGGTGTCGCTGGGCAAATTAAAAACGACTGAGTAGGCACAAGCGCCACCAAGAGGTTCTTCTTCCATAACCCAAAGACGATTCCCCCCCTCTTCCTCCCCCAGAAGCACACTGGACCTCTCGGACGCACGCTCAGCATCCCTCCAGCGTGAGCCACTACCTCACACCAATGGTTTGCTGCTGCATTTTCAGTGAGCGTCGCAAACGGAGGAAAAATAAAACCAACAAACAAATCAACCCCAGGATAATCACTTTTTTCTTTTCCCCTCTTCCCTATTATGAAAGAAACTCAGGGGAAAAAAAAAAAGATATATCTGCAGCACATGTAATTCTTGACAATGGAGCTTTTAAATGTTGTGGTAACAGAAAACAAGACCACTGCCCAGTCCTGGCTCTGGAAATTGTTAAATTCCACCTTATTAGACACCAAAACAGAGTCAGGAAGAATCTGTTGCTGAGCTGCCCCCTGTCAAAACCTGTGCAATCCTATTTTTTTTCCCCTTATGAAATGTAACTGCGAGATTCAAATAGTAATAATATTTTGGTAGTATGATGTTAGAGCCCACTGTGGAGCCCACAGACATTTTCATTGGATTTTTTCGTCGTGAGGAAAAAGCCAGGTTTGTTCTCACCCCTGCTATTTTATGGGCTGAAGAGAATGAGCTAAAAGCCACAGCTTTTTCATTCCTCTATGATGTTACTCACCAAAAAGTAATTCCTCAAGCCCCAAGTTTAGGCTTAGAGAGCCCCTGAAGTCACTATCTCCCTAACCTCTTGGCTTGGCTACCCCCACCAGTGAATGGCCAGTGGGGCTGGACTCCTTCGGGGGTAAAAGCAGCACCCTATCTACTGGTAAAGGTGGGTGCTTCAGGCTGAGTAAGGGGCAGCTGCCCTCCACACATCCACACCTCCTCCCTCTGGAAATCACTGCTCCCAGTGGGGCTGATAACCCATCCTGCTCTTCCCATCTTCCACAGTGGGAAACCAACCCGGGGGCCACCCGGGGGCTAAAAGCTCAGAGCTTTCTCCAGGAAGGGGAGGGAGATCGCAGCACAGCCTTGAATGGAGCCTCCCAGTTGAACATGCAGGCACCCCAGTGAGGGATCAGCTGGGCAAGACTGCAGGCCACCTAGCTAAACTCTCAACTTGGAGTGCGGGCTGGACTAAACGGCTCTCCTAAGGTTTCCTTCAGCCGCGGTTATCCCGTGATTCTGTGGCCAAAAAGGGCGATGCTGACTGCAGGTCAGTGACAAAAGAATATGGGTCTCTGGCTAAGGAAGCCATCAGTGATGGCAGCTTTTACCTCGAGCTCATCACATCAGCAAAACACCTCAATAGGTCAAAGGGTCTGGAGGTGGCAGGGTGCAGAGAGCCCCCCACATACAGGACATAGCCAGGCAAGGGACAAAGTGATCTCAAGGCAGTGGATTTGGATAAATATTCAACAGACAGCATAACAAATTGATGGCATTTATTGCTGCCTGCATTAAAGCAAGTTCTGCCTGTTTGTTAGCAGCCAAGCAAACATCAATACACTTTCCATTTCCCACTTGTCACCTTCCAGGCCTGGCCCCAAAAAGGTACAGAAGATCCAAGTTCACACCAAGGCTTGAAAGCAAGAGGAAGCAGCACCACGGTTTTAACACAAAAGGAACAACCCAGGCACCCTCTTTAGGACACAATGTTCCTCTTAACTCCCTGCAAGCACCAAGGACTCCAGTGATTTTCCCCACAGTTCATTTTTACCATCAGGTAACATTTACTTGGGGGTGGGGGAGAGGAGTGGGATTGGGGTCTTTTTCTCTAGGCAGCTCATTCTCTCACCTTAACTCCCAAGATTTAAGCTGATTTAAGCACTCAAGGATTAAAGGCGTTTTAACAGCTTATACTGCTTTAAGCATTTAACATGGCTTAAATGCTTATGCTACTTTCCGAGGTTTAAAGCGGCTTAACTGTCCACACCACTTGAATTTACAGGAGCTCAGAAGCCTATGCTCCCTTTAAAACAATAAAAAAAACCTACCTTAAAACATCGTTGTCTTTTAAAAGTGCCATCCTGCTTGACTCCCTCCACAGCGCCCAGGGCTTTATCCAGCAGAGAGCCCGAAGCTTCCAGCCCCGCCACCTTTCCCGTCTGCGTGAGGGTCTCGGTGCCCGTACCTGGCAGCAGCAGCAAGTTCTGGAGAGAGCAGAACCTCCCCCCAGGCTCAGGGACCTCCCCAGGCACCTTTAGTCCGGAGGGCTGGATGGTTGGTGCCTGCCCTTAAAGAGCAGGGCTGAACCGGACCAGACCGGACTGAACGGGAGGGTTAAATCCCAACGGCTGTGGAGAGCTGATGAGTTTCCCTCCCAGGTGAGGGTGCAACAGTAGCTGGCTCTTGGCGTGCAGCGGGACACCCTCAGCCCACCACATCCCGGACCAGCTGCGGACAGGGAGACCCCCACACCCTGGGGATGCCCCTCGGGGTCTGTCAGACGAGAAAGGCAGCAGTTCCCGGGGCAGCACGAAACCCAAACCTGCACTTACTGCTTAGGCTTTACTAGACTTTGAGTGCTGAGCATGAAAATCACCCGGACCCTGGGAACGCTGCGGGTTTTCTGGCCTCAGCAGCCAGCCTCTCAGCTCACACACGGCCTCTGATGGTGTCAGGGTCCCGCTAAACCTCAGTGCCTGCAAACAGCACTCAGGCCTGTGGGCTGGGAACGCCGTACCCGGGTCTGCAGCGATGGCAGCCTCATGCTCCAGTGCTTTCCCCTACAAAGGATGGGAGTGAGGGTAGGAACGATTGCCCCGGGACTGCAGACTTGAGTTGCTTTTGTTTACACGATCTGAGATTGTTTCAAATGTATAGTAAATTAGTTTTGCCAAGGGTGATTAAAAATGGAAATTGTAAGGTCTCACAAAGCTTCGTTTCAAATCAAAGCTTAATTCAGAAGTGTGTTTTTCCTCTGTATTTCCTAAGGGCTGGAAACAAACAATCAAATTGTTCTGGTGAAAAAAATTGAGCAGATTCTGTCAGAAATGTCTCATCCTCCACTGCAGAAAATTGTTATTATCTTTAGCCTAAACAGAGTCTGTTCAGACTTGGGTTCTTGCTTTCAAGCAGCCCAGCCAGCTCAATCTGTGGAAAGCAGTGTATGGGGCTACTGGGAATTTATGGAGCATGCAAATTGTCTTCTGATCGTTCTGGGATGTCAATGACTCTAAAAAATGAGGAGCTGTGAAAAAAAGGAGAGAGAAAAACAAACCATAAACTTGTCCATTTTACAAAGACCTGAATAGTCCAGCCATTCAGAGAGCAAATGTGCTGGTAGGTCTCCTTCCACTGAAGAGGAGTTTGGAAACCGAGGCCAGTGGGAGCTGGAAGGGACATCTCCTGCAACTGACAACAGCTATAGCCTCTGGCAATCCTCAGGACTTGACAAAACTGGCTTAAAATGGGCACCATCACTTATCGGTGGGGCTCAGTGCCCTGGGAGCCAACTGAGGCCAAGTGCTTACAGATTTATTGTTTAAAGGGATGAACGGAACACAGAAAATGAATGGCAAGACTATGTGGAGCTCTAGGAAATAACTACTTCTAAACTGTTCCACAAGTGATATTAGACACTCAGGACATTTATTTTCCAGCTGTGAAACAACTTCAGGTAAGAAAGAAGCTGACCTGCAGGGAGATTACATCCATCCCACTGGAAGGGATATTGAAACCCCCTTTGAAGGAGTTGGCACTGGCTTCAGCACGTGGCAGCAGCCTGCCTGGGGCAGCACTGCGGCCACTCCAGCATGGCAGCTCCGTGACTTCCCAGTGGGAATGCTGCAGGTCCCATCTCTTTCCTACACCACAAGGAGCAACTTGGACCTCTGGGAAGTTCAGTCTGGAATCTGGAGGTCCAGAGATCCTGCAATATCCAGAAATCATCGTGGCTAGGACTAGCTTCCCGTAAAACATCCCTACAAAGGAGACATATTCAGTCACTGATTAATGAATGTGGTTTAGTACAAACTACTACTACACAGGCCTACTCTTTTCAATAATCATCTCATAAAGAGTATTACTAAAGATCCAAGAAATATCCAAATTACACCGAATCTGAATTGTGATCACAGCATCTTGCCTGTTGCCTTTCCTTTTGTGGTAAATCAGCACAAACATAATTCTCGTAAGGGAGTTTCTAGGTGAAGACAGGAGTCTGAAGACAGGAGAGAAGGGATGAGCCTACGGTGTGCTTACTTAGTCCCAGAAAAACGTGCCAGGTGACAGTATTTCAAATGCACTTGGATGCTCCCACACGGAGAAAACCCCCTTTGGTGGTCGGGGGCCATCCAAGGGCTTCAGGGCCGGGATCCACCGCAGCCCCCCACTCCTCGCAGGGGAGAGGACCCCTCAGGGGCAGCCCCCAGCTTCTGCCTGCGGCTCTGACGCCGGGCAGAGCCCTGCCAGCATCGCGGCGAGGGGGCGGAGGTGCCAGACACCCCCCGGGAGCTGAGGGAA
>JANHFX010012403.1:0-54267 GCA_027560015.1 Chloroceryle amazona
TGGAGAAGCGGGGTGTGGGGGCTGTCGGCCAGAGGAGGGTCAGAGAGTAAACCGCACCTGCGAGACGCTCGCCTGGCCGGGACTCGCGGGCGGGCGGGCGGTGCCGGGGGGGGTCACCGTGGCGGAGGGGACAGTGAAAGCCGAGAGCAGCCGTGCCGGGAGGTTTTCCGTGCATCGGGTGTTACGGAGGATCATGGAGCGTTACCAGCTTTGCAGCAATTCTCCTTGAGTGATAAAAGTGTAAAAAGTGAAATTAAAATCTGGTAAATCACCTGGATGAGTGCTTTTTATGACAGGTATTCAGTAAGGTTAAACTGTAACTCTTTCATTTTAACCAGCTCCGGTAATTGCCTCAAAATAGTAGCTGGAGGAGGTGTAGGCAAGAGGCACTACCTGCTGCCGTTGCAGTTCACAGATGCCCAAGTAGGCCCTGGGTCAGCTGCAGATCTTCCTCAAAACTGCCAGTTAGCAAAAAAACAACTGTTCACGAAACTTTGCTGTGGTGATGTTCTGCCATTTATTTGAAAAGCTATGTAGAAGCAGAAAACAAAATACGGAAATAAGTAGTTCTTGCACCAGTGTTGAATGGTGGGGTGCTCCACACATTTGGTTCTGGACACAAGGTTTAAAAGAATGCGCACTGGCCCACATTGATTAAGACTTGGGTACAGATAACAAGGTGACCCTGATTTAGAGGCTAGTCAGAAGCTTCAAGTGTTGCGTGCTTGAAACTTTGAAAACTTAAGAACGCGAACAAATTATTTACATGCAAAGTGGTGGTAAAGTGAATTTGTGGAGAGAGAACAGTGAAAGGAGTTAAGATGCCTGCATAGAGTGGTGAATTTTGATTAAAACTGATTGTAACCAATCAAGGAAAGGATCATTTTATGGGCTGCTCAGAAGCAATATATCATGCATGCTCAAAGAAAGGTGTTTCATTTTGTGGTATAAAGGAACAGAATTGGGTTGTAGCTCTGTTGCAGGGGTGTTGTACCCCTTTTGCTTAGCCCACAGTAGCATGCAGAGGTGGAGTTTAAGGTAGAGAAACCGAGGAGGATGATACTTCTCACCATGTCAAAATCTAAGATAATTGTGTTGAAGTTCATTGAGTGATTGAGTAGAATACAACTGATATACGTCCTTGTTTGTTTTTCTTGGTGTGATATGAAGAAATAAGTGTTCCACAAAGAAAAATAAAAATCAGGATTTAGTCATATAAAAATGTCCTCTCTCTCTCTGAGACACTCAGAGCACTCTTGGTGTTAATGTTTGTATAGAAACTGTACTGAAATCAAAAGTAAGCAAGAGTGCAAAGCTGCATACTGTTAAGGAGGCTTCCCAGTTATCTGGTCATACTTATGTCCTTTTTTTAGCATGACATACAGTGGGCATTTCAGAAAAAAAAAAAGTGGCATTCCTGCTTTGGTTTTGTACAAGCACATCAGGTGTTTTCGTGCTTCCTTTCTGAAGGTAGTTTCCAAATGTTTTTCGTGGTTTGATTCACACAGCAGTCACAGTCTTCTGAGGTTGGGTCACGTCTCTGTGGCAACTTCAGCAGTTTCAGCAGTAAATTTATATTATAAAAATATCAAACGTATGTTAAACTGATTTAATGAAGAAGCTGGGAACAGGAAGCTTGAGCCAACGCCACACATCGGATGCGCATCTTCACACGACTGCCGAGTACTCGGCAGTTTGCTGACGTGCAGTTGACTACTGTTCAGAAGTCACTGCCCTGTGTTGCTTCCTGGTACAAGTGCCAGAGGGATGGATTCAGGGTTCTCTGGGCCTTTCAGAGATCAGGCAAAGGCATCACCTCAGTGCTCGCTGCTCTTACATGGGTGCCTGTCATCACTGTGGCCTTGGGCCTGCAGGTGGTGGAGTTGACACATCAGACTGTACAGCTGATTGGTAGATATACAGCTGAATTGATAGATACATCTGATAGGTTTCTTCTGATAGACAAAGGTTGGGCACGCACATTTATTTTGTAGGTCAGTAGCCTCTGGTAGCTTGCCCATGTGGTGTTGCTGGTCTGTAGGAAGGAGGAGGAAAGAACTTGTCATTGCTGTCTCTGTTCCTTTCTGAAAGCTTTCTGAGCCCCTGTGTTATGACTCCATATGTTACCCATCACTGGAAACCTTGGGTACTGTTTGTGAAGTGTGTTGGTCTGTAGAGCCACCAGTATGTTCACAGAATGCTGTTTGTGACTTCTTGTTAGATTGAGTTCCCATCATTTCCGTGCTTTCTGTTTGCCTGAGCAGCTCAAGACAAGAAGCTTCAGTCACCGTCTGGAGAGGATAGAGATAAAGGCAAAAGGGAAATAACGCCTCTGTTTGTGAAGACTGTGATGATGTGGCTGTTTGGTCTCATGAAATCCCACACACCTCAACTGCTTCTAATCCTTTGCTGTAGAAAGCCAACCTCAGTGCTCCATGCTTTTCTGTCTCTTCCATCATTCTGTTGTAGTACATCTGTGTATGTCTTCACCTCTTGGGTCCTGTCCTGATGAGGGGTTCCCGGTGGTGTTCTGCATGTTACCCTGCAGCAGCACTGCAGGCTGTAGCTATAGCTGCAATTGTAGGTACCTCTCTGCTGTAAAGCCTGTTGGCACAGGAGATGGCTCTTTGGACTTGGAGAAGGTCAGGAGAGGAGGAGGAGGGAGTTGTATCGTGTGGTGATGGGTGAAGAAGCTGAGAATCAGCAGGTGCCCAGGTAGTCCCTCTGCTACCTCATCCATAGGCCTGGCCAGACTGATGGCTTTGTGTTGACAGGGCTGCAGGCCAAAGGAGAAGTTCTCTGGGCCGTGTGCCGTGCAGGCTTGTGTTAGATGATGTGGGACAAGATGGTTCAACGGCTCAGTGGAGCGGTTTGCCCAAAGCCTGTGACACCTGTACTGTGTGAAGTGTGCTGCCTTCTCCTCTGCTTCTAGGTGATGGTGCTGGTTATGATCTGTGAAGCTGTGTGTGGTTTAGGAGCTGCCTGCTTCAGGGACACCCTCCACTCCTGAGAGCCTTCGCTGCAGCTGAGAGCAGCAGGGGTAGGTTTGCTGACAGGCCGTGGATGCAGACCTCTGAGGCTTGGAGAAGTCCCATTTAATGACCGGTCTCTTGGTATCTCATCTGTTGTTGGGAGCATTACAGAAACCAATACTCAAGACAAGGCAGGTCCTTTTGTACAAGTATGTTCAACTAGAAGCCTGTAATGGGTTATTTATTACAGCTGTAGGTGAAAAGAGGTGAATTATTTATTTTCTCTGCAGTGGATATTTTGTTACCAGTTCTTATGACATGCACCTGGTGGTGTAGGCTGGGATCATACAATCACTTGCTAAATAAAATAGCAAGTATTTCTATATTCATTTTTCTACCCCATGTATATTTAAACTTTGAAACCTATTGCCCCAGGCTTAGATGAAGTAAATAACTTAGTAAAATTACAGAATGGTTAGTTACCTAAAAGTAATTCGTGCAGTTACCATAGCAGCATAAAGTGATGTTGGGTGTTAATCAAGGTGCCTCAATGCACGGAATGAACTCTGGCCGGCTTAAGAAAAGCACTTGTCCATTACGTTGCAAAGCTGAAAACCTCTGTGTATGGGGAGGTTTTATTCTTCTACTGGCACGTTCAGCGTTGTCGCTTTTTAAAACAGGTCTAGTTTTGCCTGGCAGCCTCTATTTTCCTTCTTTTACTCAGGCTTAGCACTAGTTGTGGCCAAATTTGGAAATTTCAGTAAGTTTTTAAGATGAGGATAATCCTGAAAATACCACGCTGTTTGCCTTGGTATTATCACAGCGGAGGGAGTTACTGAGGTTAATTGTACCATTCCCTGAATGAATTCCTTTAGTGCACAGAGTCCAGATAGGAACAAGGTATGGATGTTTTTCCAATAACTAAATATTTAAGATTATTTCAAACTTTCCTGAAAAGTTAGTCAACATCACAGCCTCAGTTATACTGGGAGATTGACCAGAGCAGCTCTTGTGAGTAAGCCTATACCAGAATGTTTTCCTTTATGCTCTATTCCAACAACAAAAAATAACCCCAACCCAAATAAACAGAAAACCAGGTTGTTTAGAAATGATTTTCTAGAGCCCACAAAGCAAGCATGCTAATTGTTCTGGGTAAAATGTCTGCATGCACACATTAGTGGGTATTGTTTGCCTTTAGAAGGAGCAAACAAAAATACCTACTTTTTTATTAAAAAAAAAAAAAAAGAGTTGTCAGCATAAAATGCGAAGAAGATTGGAACTTAAGATAAAACCGTTAAAATCCTTCTTGTCTTCAGGATGAAATCCCTCTCAGCTTAATCTTCCTTTCAGTAAAATGGCATTATTTATTCTGTAAATTGAAAGTTGTTCAGAGAACTAAAGAAGCTTTTTAAATTTCAAATCCATTTTATATCTTTTCAATTTTTTATTTATTTATTTTTTTAAAATGTCCAGGGCTGCATAGAGGTCGAAACATGTGGCACGCTTGTCCCAGTACTTATGCTGAGTTTCTGGCCTTTTACTAGTGTGTGGTCTCACAGCACTGATTAACACCATCTTCCACTGCACTGGGAGTCTGGCCAGGTAGTAAAGTGAGTCAGTTGTGTATATTGCCAGTCAGCGTTGTGTTCTTGGTCCTTTAGCATGGTTAAGTAGACTTCTTGTCTTACCATTTCACATCCATTTGTGCTCTGAGAAAGGGCCCAAGATTCCGAATGGAAAATATGTCAGAGTTTTAGTATGCCATTAAAACTTTCAGTTGACCTCAAGAGAGTCTCTTGGGCTGTCACAGTATATCAATCACAGCTGCAAGAATACTTTGCAAGTATTTGTTAAAAGTATAGTCACAATTTGTGTAGCAGATTTCCAAATGCTAAGTTTTATCTGCAGTTTTATCTTGTGGAGAGGTTGCTTGAGGGTTGAAAACCTGTGTTTGGTGCAAATTGTTGATTTCTTCCTCCAAAAAAAAAAAAAAAAAAAAAAAAAGAAGTCTGCGTAGGAATTGAGGTTTGCCCTTAACTACGGTGGTGTTGTAATGCTGACATTCCCAGGAAAAGTACTTGGCACAGCACTCTGTTGCTGAACGATAGGATAGGCTATCAGACGTGCGTCCAAAAAGTTCATCTGCCTCCCCATTGCTGAGTCTTCTCTCCCCTTCTTGATTGCTGCCTAAGTAGAGGGTGGGCTTTCTGTGGATGCCCATGTAACACTTACGTCTGCAAATCTGGCTTTGAAGTGGGACGGATGGTTCTCTTTTGATCAGTTCTTTCTGTAGGACTGAGTGTCACTATTAGACACCTCTAGGTTTACAGTGTCCTGGTGTCTTGTGTTTAAGCTTGCTCCTTAGAAAACTCTTGAGGTTTCAGTTGGAAAAAGTGTTTGACTGAGTCATCGAGTCTAGCTGTGAAAACAACTGATTACTCCAGTTTATGGAAACACAAATTTAGGTATCATGGATGCTTATCTGGCCTGAACATTGAGGTTTTGGTGTGTCAGCTCAGAGATCATGTGGTAAGTAATAACAAGTGTGGACAGTAACATGGGGAGAGCTAGCCCACAATTATCTTCTCTGGTTCTCTGGTGCATATAGATCAAAGAAGGGTGTTGTATATAAAAATTATTTTCATTTCAGAAGGTTTTACCCAGGTTTTACCTCTGAAAAGATAAAATGTTATTAATATTAAGCACAATTTTTTAATTAAAACATAAATAAATAGAGAACAGTATGAATTAATGAGTTCTCTTAAGCAGCGTGATCCTTTAGCTTGACTTTATTTTGTGAGCAGTCCTGCAGGCACCCAGGTACCCGTTACGGTCTGTAGTAGCAGGACTGCACCCTGACCAGGTGCTGGCTTTTAACCAGTAAAGTTAAAGCAATGTCAAACAAATCAGTTCTGCAGGCAAAATGGAACTTGGTTACCCAGTGCTTATTTTTTACTGCTGAATAAGTCTATAATGAAGGAAATGGATAAAAGTGTCTTGAAAAATATGATCAAAGCAGCACAGCTATGTATGGGGAGAAACTGATGAAGACTAAAGTGTCCTTGAATCACTGTAAGGCTTCCTAAACCCCATCATGTTCAATATTACCTTAAGAGAATTATAGAGTGGTAGGGCGGAAGGCACCTCTGGAGATCATTGAGTCCAACCCCCCTGCCAGAGCAGGAGCATCCAGGGCATGCCACAAAGACACATATCCAGGTGGGTCTTTAAAAACTTCTTCACTGTGAGAGTGACAGAGCACTGAACAGCGGCAGCCTGTTCCAGTCTCTGTCGCTCTCACAGTGAAGAAGTTTTTCCTCATGTTGAGGTGGAACTTCCCGTGTCCCAGTTTGTGACCATTACCCCATGTCTTATCACAGGGCACCACTGAAAAGAGACTGGGCCTGTCTACCTGACACCCACCCTTCAGATACTTGTAAACATTAGTAAGATCTCCTCTCAGTCTTCCCTTCTTCAGGCTAAACAGCCCCAGGGCTCTCAGCCTTTCCTCTTAAGACAGATGTTCCAGTCCCTTCATCATCTTTGAAGCTGTAATATATTTTCTTCTTTCTTTTTTTCTTTCTTTTCAATTCACATTTTATAATAGTAGTGTGGCATATCCACACCAAACACTACAGGTGTTTTTCTAGCCTGGCTGGCCATCTCCTGTAAGGCTGCCTGTAGTAATGCAGACGTGGGCTTCAGCTGAGACACAGCTTGTACGATTGCACAAGGGCTCTCGGTAAATAGTTGGTGCCCAGAGCTGTGCAGCCACCATGGGTTTGAAGCCAGCTCTGCTCTGCTGTCATGGATTTGGGTTACAGTGCTGGGTTGCAGTGTGGGCACGTGCAGGGACTGAGCTGAGTTGCTTAGGCCACTGGCCTTTTGTCCGCCCTGGACTGAACATCCTTTTGCTGTCAAAAACAAATGATCTTTTTGCTCACAGCTTTATTAGCAAAGTTTTATTACACTTCAGAAATATATTTGAATGCTGGGTCACAGAAAATATAAAATCCCACTACTAGTGTTATGCTCTTATTACAGTATTATTCTGGTGAAGAAAACTCCATCAGCTAAATGACAGTAACTTTCTCATTGTAGTGACATATTTTCCTGTTCACCAGAATCTTGTATGTCTCAAACATTTCACAGTTCCTTAAAACATTTTATTAAAACATGGGTCGTGATGTTAAAAGCACCGTAATAAAGGTGCACTGTAGCAGTGCTGGAGGCTTGTTTGTGATACTGGTGAGCTAACTCTTTGAAACCAACTGGATTTTTCATAGTCACCATTTTATCTCCATCTTATCTGTGTCTGAGGCTACCATAATTATGGATGTACATTAGAAGATCTTGCTGGGTGATGTGAATATTAATTCCTTTCTAGATTTTTATTTTGAAAACAATAAGCCTGTGCACAATTTATTTTAGGACATTACGCACAATCTATTTTAGGGTGTTACCTAGCTGTTTGTTACATTTTAATACCTTCCATATAGAATTTATTGGCAATAACAAGGTTTTCAGCAAATTTCTCATTCTCTCACATGGACTCATTCCTGAGGGGTTTATTCCCCACTCCATGTGAGGGCTCAAACCCTTCTGAAGAACACTCTCCAATGGACAGTAGTGTCCCCATGACCATGGTCTCTGTTAGTGTGGATGTTGTGATCAGACTGTAATGTCTTCTGCTCTCCTCCAGTGCTTGTTGCTCTCCAGAGGTGGGATGCAAGCCTGAGGTGTATCCAGGTCTCAGAGAGTGTGAACCCCTCCTTTTTGAGCTCTCCTGGCTGTTGGGTAGAGCTGCTGCTGGAAGACGCGGACAATGTGTGAAGGATACCCAGTCAACAGTCCACGGTGGAGTTCCTCTCTGCTTTCACCCAGGCTCATCCCCAAAAAAAAATGGGTGCTACTTCTCCAGATGAGGCCATGTCTTAGTAATGTATTTACAGACCTGAGCAGATGCGAGGACGCTGAGTTAAAGTTGCACAGCCAACTGGTGGAGGCCTCCGATGGGATATTTAGCAATCTTTGGTATTTTATCCATTAGTTTTAGCAAGTAGTTGAGACAAGCAGAAAGTTAAGTAATAGCATGTTTTCACAGGAAAAAGAAATCAGAATTGTAAAAACAGAAATATTTTAAAATTTCCTATTTACAGTTGTTAATCTGATAATCGAGAACTATGTGAGAGCAGTTTGAGTTACGGTTGCCTTTTTGTTTTTATTGAATTGCTTATGGATTTCATTGTGTTTTCTTCTTTATCAAACAAACCAGAGCATTTATTCTCAGGGAGAGCATTTTTCCTTGAAGTTTTCATCTGGCAGACTGAAGGGCTGTAACAAGTGACAAAAAAGAAGTGAGATATTTCTTCTAGGAGTCATTAGTTTTGATTTTTTTTTGTTAAACCTCCTTTTTTTGCTATTAACATCTCAATGGAAGGTGATGGAAATGTGAAAATTGGCAGGAACACTGTTTCTGTGTCATACATGCCATTCATTGGTCTGGAAAAGCTGGATTTGATATCGCCAAATTATAATGATTTTAAAAGCCCAACTAGTTAGTGCATACAAATTATTTAAAAAAACTCTAACCTTCCTGTGCTCCTTTGGCACAGTGACACCATGTCTATCGTATGTGTGGACAGCAGAGTGCTCTTGGATGACCAGATGATATCTTTGGGTTTTGTGGGATTTGCACGTGGAGTACGAAGGACTGTAGCGTGCATTTGTGATTATTTGTGCGTATAAAAATACAGTCGTTAAATGTGAGCCATGTGGTTGTGACTTACCCTTTCAGCTCGGACCCATATTGTTACTGCTGCGCTGCAGAACAGTGTCTCATTGTATGTGCCCAGCGCTGGGCACTGCTCAGCCCTCCGCCTTCTGATGCCAGATACAACAAAGAGTGCAAATGGTTTTCATTATGTTTATAGATGAACGCAGAATAATGTGGGAGCACATGAAACAGCCAGTGATCGTTATTCAGGAATACAATCCCCATGGCCAGAATAAGAGCAATATTTAATCCCTTCTGTTGAATGTCTCTCTAAAGTCTCCAGATTGGGGCAGGAGGGGGGAGCGAAAGGGTTTAGGCTTCCATGGCTGTTTGGCCTGTGTCTGAACAAGGAGTGTGTCTCCTGGATCACTATGCTAACCATTTGTGATTTTCTTTCTTCCCTTAAATACAATTGCAGCAGTTGCTAAGGAAGGTAAAATTAGAGTGATATCTAGTGTACTTTAAATGTTTTTTTAGCTAAAGCGTGCTGTTTATTGGCTGGAATTAACTGGGAGCAGGACCACTTGAACATCTAGCTCTGTATAGCCTGCTATTGGTATAGCATGTGAACTCCCATCCCAGAAATACTTCTTGTGGAATTAAAGAATGCTGCCATGGTGAGCAGTCCTGCTGGATGCCTGAATGCATACTAATGGAGGAGCAAAGAATGATAAACTTGTAGGGCTGTTAAGGACTTTTTCCATGGTCACTTAAAAAATCTAAGTCATAGAAGTACCATCAAAACCAGCAAGACTTGCGGGGTGACCAGATAATCTAAGGCTTCTTTCACACTGTGTGTAGTCTAGCTAGGAAGGAAGACCATATGCAACCTCTTGGCAGTCTCAACTCCCTCATCCCTGCTTGTTGTGTAGGAAACACTAGAGCTTCTACTCTACATGTAGTTGCTGGATAGGGAATAATCATTCTAAAGAGTTTACTAATTCCTGGTCTGGAGACAAGGCCTCTCAATTAAGATTTACTATTGAGAGGCATAATGATGGTAGAGAGCATCACAGAAGGTCTGAAAGAGATGAGTATGCTGTTTTCTTACAGCCAAGCTCAGGACTTTTGTTCTAAAATGGGTGGTCTTACTCTTGCTTAGATGGTTAAGATCTCAAAATGTTCAGGCTTGTTCTGAGAAGATCCTATAAACTCACAGTTTTTAATGCCAGAATGGTGCTTTGGCAGTATTCTGATCTCTTACACAGAATATCAACCACCTTTTTTGCATTAGAACAAACACATCAGCCAAATGAAAACACATCTCCTCTTGAGGAAAAAAAATCTCCTCTTGAGGAAAATTAGTACATTCACGAATGAGTTCTCCCGATGGTTTATTGTTTCATTATTGGAAAAATCACATGTATTTCTGATCTAAGTTTGGTTATTTTCAGTTTCCAAGTCTCATATCTTAGTTTGAGAAAGAGAGCTCTACAACTCAACTAACAGTCAGATTTTTCTATCAACGTTTTGATATATCTCTGCTAAGACAGTAATTTTCTTTAATTGTGAGATGATATAATTGTTAATTTGATTTCTGCTGAGAAGGTATCTGAACATTTCTACAATAGTCCAATAAATAAGCTTAATTTTATAGTTTCATACAGAGACCTTTTAATTTTTGACCATATTTCAGTGAATGGTTTTTCACAGACCTTCAACTCACCATTCATGTTTTCCTTTTGTTTTGTCTGTATTTGCAGTAACTTATCAGGCATAACCAGCAAATGTTTGTTATTGGCATGAAATTTATCAAGAAACCAGATGCAGGTTTATTAGTAATTTTTTAAGCAACTTTGTTCTGAAACTGGTTTTCTGCCTTTTGAATTAGTTTATAAATATGAGCAGAAGACCGTGCTCTGGATCCTATCCCATAAGGTGAACTAGCACTGATAAACCAAAGTACAAGTATTTAAGAGAAGTGAAATCACTTGACAGTGTGGGCTTGTGTTGGATTTAGTTGCAACCATGGTGGTGGTGTAGCAGAGCTACAACCCAGTAGCTCTCAGGGGTTGTTGGCTGTGGGAGCAGTGCATCATCAGTTCTGCTGCAGGAACGCTGTGTACTTCTCAGTCAGGCTGTGTAGGTATCATGACTCCGAAGCTACACCCAGCTGTCTGTGTTTTTCAGGTGTAAAATATTTTGGTAGTTGGGGAAAATTATTTACTGTTACTGCTACAAGGGTTCATGTTCTCTGGTCAGTCTGGTCTGATGTTTGAAAGAGGGTAAAACTTGATGATAAAAGTTCAAAATACTGCAGGTATTAAACAACACTGTAGGAAAATAATCCTCCCCGAGCCTTGCAAAAGGCACTGGAAGGGTGAGGGTGAAATGTCTCTGAAATACTCGCTCGATTGTAAGAGTCCTGTGTAAGGACTCTAGGTTTCCAAAGAACCAAGAGAAATAATGTATTTAAGTTCTTTAGAGCCTTCTTTATTCATTCAGAACAGAGCATGTGTCCCGACGTATCATGCCTTCTGCACTGACTAAGTCCTCAGTTTATGCATGTGGTGGTTTGACCTTGGCTGGATGCCAGGTGCCCACCAAGCCACTCTGTCACTCCCCCCATTCTCCTCTCAGCTGGACTAGAGGGAAGAAAATATGATGAAACTCTTAGGTTAAGACAAAGGCAGTTTAATGAAAAGCAAAGCAAGGCTGTGCATGGAAGCAAAAGAAAACAAAAGATTTATTCTTTACTTTCCATCAGCAGGCGACATCTGCTGGCCCCTTTTCTGGAAGTAGGACTCCAAATGTGTAGCTGATCCACCCCCCCGCCCCCTTTTTCTAGCTTTTATTGATGAGCTGACATCATATGGTATGGAATACACCTATTTGGTCAGTTTGGGTCAGCTGTCCCAGTTGTTTCCCCTCTCGAGATCTCGTCCACCCCACCCCACTGCAGGGGGAATGTTGGCAAAGCAGCCTTGGCACTGTGGGAGCCCTGCCCAGCAGTAGCCACAACACGGGTGTGTTATCAGCACCTTTCCAGCTCTCAACACAAAGCACAGCACTGGGAAGGCTGCTGTCAGGAAAATTAACTCCAGTCAGACCCAATACAGTGCTTTACAAATGGCTTCAGAAATAGTTATGTTTTCTCATCCGCAGCTGCATTTCACCCTGCAGGATTATTCAGAGTCCCCTGCAGTTTTACTCCCACATCTTCAAGCAATCCTAGATTACTAATGACATTGCTGTATTCATTGTAAACCCACCCAATCCTTCCACAGCACCTATGGCTATCTTGGGGATGAAGCAAGTAATGAGATCTGAGCAGTACTCGCATGAGAGTTGGTAGAACTAGTAATGAGGATTCAGTCAATATCATGCTGCCGTTGGAGTGAGTGTGGAACTGATTGCCCATCATCGTGCTAGAAGGAGCCGTGCTGTTGAGCAGGTATCCTCCGTGGTAAGCAGGAGCCTGGTGATGTGGCCACAGCAGTCATCAGAGTGCTTCCTGGTGGTTTGGCCAGGCTGGGTATTGTAATACGAAGTTCTGTTCACTGCAATAGCCTGCATTTTTGGGGGAGAAAAGTTCTGCATTTCTATCTGCTTTCCTTGGTTTTTCAGCATTTTCATCTGTTGCTGCAGCTTGCCTGGGGTTCTGGTTGGAATGCACAGTACGGTGCAGCCCTACACTGATTTGCTGCAGCTGTCTCTGTGCGTTTTATCCAATTGTGGAGTGTAAAGACACTCTGAATTTAACATTGCTGTGTAAATTATTATGGTCAGAACTCTGTGTTAAATACTTGACATTTATATTTTCGGACATACAGGTTAAACACAGAGGACTGAAAGATGGGACTACAAAGTTCCATTACTATCTTTGCTCCTTCTTTCCTCCTGAGTTTTTGTCAGATCAGTTAACTCCTCTGTAGCTGTGTTTGGTTTAACTCTCATGCATGCACATTAATTAATGCATCAGTATTACAAATGTAATGTGTAGCATAATGAAGAAAATGAATAGTTTATTTCTGGAAGAGGAAGGTGAGTGGAAGTTATTCTGGAAGACAGAGTCAGAAGAGGTCTGGTAGCAGGGCTGTGGTCTGTGTTTGCTGGATATCCCACCCTGACAGCTGTCTGACCACTTGAGTTGCCTCTGAATTAGCCATTACAGGCATCACCCTTAGCTCCCCTTCTGCCTGGTCCATACTTACCCTGTGTGGCAAGTATGATTTCTGTTTTAATCTTTTAATTGCATGGAGTCTTCCTTTGTTACTTGGTATCTTAATAGAATTATTGCATTAAGGGAGAATGTGTGTGAACATACTGTGCTCCTCTGTTGCTTGGCAGTGATGTGGCATAGCAGATAAGTGACAATCCACTGTGATTTTTCTGAGCATGTGTCAGAATATTTAGCTCTTGTTCTACGTGATATTTGAATCAATAGATCTGTGTACAAGTTGTGGTTGCTGGAATGCTGCTGTCAGAAATGCGGGTAATACCATTTGCTTGCTCTTCTGGAGGTTTTTTGGGTTTCATTTTGGGTTTCATTTTTCCTCAGCAAAAGTTACCTGATTTTTACTTCTTATGTAACTCAGCAGTTTGATTTTGATCAACTGTGTTTTCCTCCTGCATGTTCCCTGCTCACTGTAACTGAGAAAAAAAACATGTGAGCTGATTCTCACATCTCAGGTGATGTGGTTTTATTTTTAGGATTTTCCAGCTGAACGCAGTCCATTGTCCTTGCTGTGGGTATTAATATAAAGTAGATGTTTGTGTTTCAGATGCACTTTTTATGTTTGCAAGCTGTATTATATGTGGGGTAGGTAAGAAACTGGGTGTCCTTAGGGTGGCTGTGGTAGACATCCAGAGAAGCCAGCAGTTAAAATGTGCAGAACAGCAGTGAGGAAATGATGATGTAAAGCTCAGACCTGCACTGAGCTTGTTACTGGCACTGTGCTCTGGTCCCAGTTTATAACTGGGACTACTCTTAACTCACGTCAGCTGCCCACACAGTCAGGATGGCTCGAGCACCGGGACATTGCAGCTGTGTGTCCTTTAGCTGGATGTGCCCTGGGGTGGTCCTGGGGGATGAGATGTTCTTGCTGCATGGCCAGGGTCCACCACTAGCATTGCACTGAGCAGCTGCGTCCCACTGGTGGTTTGCAGAGGGCAGGAGGGGGAGTGGGGCAGAACATGCAGCCTGGAGAGATAAATAAAGCTGTTAACACTGTGTGTATAACTTATCTGCCAGATAACTACCAGGCTGCTCGATGACTCTCCAACTACCTAAGTCCCATATACAGTTTATATCATTTTTTATAGTACTGTAAGATTTTTCCATTTTAAAAATGCTGAAATGAAGTCATTGCTGAAATTAAATGACTTCAGTACTGTTTGAAAATTACTCAAGGGCTGGAATAAGCAGTAGTTGGAGTTGTTCCCATATGCTTCCAAAATAAAGGGCAGTAGGAAATGATCAATTCAACGTATCAGTTGTAATCAGAGGTTCTTTTACCCGTTATATTAAAGAGATGACAAGCCAAGCCTTGGATTTTTTTAATTCGTCAAGGGTGTGCTTTTTCCTGGGAGGCTTTCCTCGGGGGGAGGGCCTGACAATGTTTTGTGTTTGGGAGGGTTTTTGGATTTTTTTTTTAGAAGGCAAAGCAAGCAGTCATCATTTTATGCTGTAGTAAAAGGAAGTTTTTCACAGATACTTGCTACAAATGCTATTCAGAATAATTTCTTATGCATTTTAATGGTGAGAGAGTTGGCGAATAGCGTTAGGAAGAAAAGTAGGCTTCAAGGAGGTGTTTTCTGAATAGCATTTAAACTGAATTTAGCAGTGAGCAGAAATGTATTATGTTTTCAGAGCCCATCTGACTGCTGATGGTCAAAGTCTAAGCCTGCTGGCTGCTGCTGGTTTTTCTTTGTTCTTTCCGAATTTTGTGTTTCTTTGCATTCTCAGAGCTTCAAAACTCTGCTCAAAGCAGAACTCTTTGCTTTAAATGCAAACCACGGCTGGCAGGGCTTGCTGCAGGGGAGGTTCAGCTGCGCTGGCCCTCTGCCTTCCCACCAAAGCCCATGGCAAAATGCCTGCAAGAGTGGCAGGCTCCATCCCAGGTCTTCCTCGCGCTACAGGTCTTCCAGGGGACAGAAATTTCACAGAAAATGTCACAGTCATTTCAGGAATGCTGGAGGATCTTAGGGGAACCCAGCCCATGTGGACTGGAAGCACTGAGGTAAAGTTTTCCCTTTGAAGAGAGCAAGGCTGAACTCTTAATTTTGTGTTGATAAACCACAAGCAGGGAAACAATATTAACACTTCATGATGTTTTTGTAAAAAGGCATAAAAGCTCTGGAGAAAAAGAAAAAAATGTATTCCTTCCCATATAAAAAGTAGCTTTGGAAATAAGTGCCATTGGTAACAGTTCTCATCTTCCTACTCTTTTTATTGATGAACTCCAGTGGATGGATTGTCTTGATATGTGCAACATCATTTAAAAATTATAATTTAAGATTTTCAATTAAAAAAATATAGTTTTAAAGCATAGTGTTAAATATAAATAGAATGTTAATTGTGCTTTGGAATATGTATTGGAATGGAAACAATGCTTCATCTGTGACTCAGCAGAAGCATAGCTGTGTCCCACGACCGTGTGCTAAGTATTGTAGACAGAAAGGCACAGCAGCTCCAGGTGTATGAGCAATCCAAGCCTTTCACTGTGGTTATGGAGACATTTCATTTACATCTCAAAATGTAATGTTACTACTTTATATATATATATATATTTTTACAGTTCTTTGGTGAATGGAAATCTGCTTCATAAACTGTGTGCAGTGTTTGTCGATTTGCAGACTTCTGAATCATCGGGACCAAATAGCAATTTACAGCAGCATAACATCACACCCCTAACAATGTGCAATCTCAGAGCACATTCAGTTACTAATGACACTGAAAGTCGCTGTGTAGTTTACATTGTGTTACTGCTCCTCTGCAGTTCAAAACAATGTGTTATTAAGAAGTATTTAGGGGTTCCCATGTCAGTTTGGACCAAATTATCTGGAAAAATGTGAAGTTAGTGGTTCCTAATGCATTTGGAGTAATTTGAAAATAGATTAAAAATTACAGGAGACTGACTTGTGTTTCCTGTTGGAAATAGTGAGTGTCTCTGCTGCTACTCACTAGTAATGGCATCATGTGAAACTTAAGGAAATTGGTTTCAGACAGGTTGCTTTGAACGTTACTGCTTATATTTGATTTCAGATTTACTTTTTAAACATTTAAACATTTTGTTCTTTCAAATGACAAAAACCCACATAAAAGATTTGATAGGGAGAGAGAAGAAAAGCATAATCTTAAATGCACCTAGTTTGATTGCCAAAATAGACCATTATGGCCCATGAATGCAACCTAACAGAGACTTTTGAAGCTTGTCTTTTGTTCTCCACTCAAGACTATGGAAAGTATTACAAGATTGTATCTGTTCTGACTGGCCAAGACAGGCTTTTGCAGCAGTGTCAAGAAAGTGGTGAACAGAGAGATTAAAAAAAACTGACACATAGGAGTAAACTGGCATACTGGGGAGTGAGGAATAGGAAGTTACTATTTTAAGAGTTGCTTAGAGCTTCATTAGGTTATCATATTTTATGACAAATTTTATGTCCATTTCAGCTAAATTAAAGTTGGTGGGGTTTGATTTTGTGGGTTTGTTGGTGTTGCGTTGCTTTTTTGGTTTGTTTTGTTTTAAATAGGGAAATGTTAAAGGTGTAACTAGGGAAGTGCCGGTAGCAGCTGGTGCTGGGAGTGGTGGTCTTTGGCTAGTAGGCAGGTCTGCTGCTGCCCCGGGCCATGTTTGCCAGCCCAGGCAGGATGCCATGGGTTTCCCAGAAAAGAAGCTGGGAACGTGGTTCCATTTAAAATTCCTGGTTAAATAAAATTCTGATACTTAACTGAGCTCATGAATTCTTTTTCCCATGTATTCAGAGGAGGTTTGAGTGTGTCAGGTGTCTTGGCAAGAACCTTGAAAACCCCCTATCTGCTTCCTGCTCTTTCTTTGGCTTACCTTACATTTTAGTTTAGGCAAACTCACCTTACAGAGCATTTGTGTGTTACTCTGGAATTTTGTTTAAACTTCATATTTACACCATATGGGTGACTTTCACAAGCATTGGCTATCGCCCTGCTTCCACATAAGCAGCTACAGGACCAGCTACTCCTTCTGCCTTTTGCTTAGACCATCACGTGCTAAACAGTTTTGTATATCCCACCACATGTCTTCCATGAGCGTCAACTTCTCTTCCCTCCATGGGAAATCAAAATCCTTGTCACTGTAGTCACGTCTGCAGTCAAGCTGTTTCTCACATGAGTAAGCTCCAGTTCACCTCTGTGGCAGGAGAGTAACACTCTGTGTATGCTGAGTCAGGCTCTAAGATTTTGTCCCAAAATAGCAATTAAAAGAACAGTTTGTAAAAAGTAATGTTAATTTGTAGTTAATTCATTTTTCTAGGAATTGCTTTTGAACCCCCTGAGAGCTTGCACTGCTACAGTGCCTAATGGGCTGCTGGTTTCTGTGAGGCACAGCGTTCCAGAGCGTGAGCTGCTGTTCTGAAGGCTGTAACGAACAACTTACTGCAATACGTGTTGATCTGGTGTGTAGGTATGTGCTGTAAAATTGCTGATGCACCCAAACAATGCAGTACACAGAGGGAATCCACTCAGCAGTGGTGCCTTGGGATCTGTTTCAGTAAGTAGAGGTTCTGCTAAAGTCAAGGAGAAAAGGAGCCCCAGGATCAAGGCCCATTGACTGATCCGTTATCCATTATCCTATTATATCATGCGGCTTGCAAAAGTGACATAGATCCCATTGCAGACCAGGAGGGAGGCCAGTAGTACCAGTTCACCAGTGAAATGTGTACATTCAGGGTTGAGGAGCATATCATTATGAGTCCATGGACATGAAGGACACCATTCAGCCCAGTGATTAGCCTGAATGCCTGGCCCTGGGAATCCTATATGGTTTATGCATCTGGGTAGTATAAATATTACTGCTGTGGTTTTCTTTCTAAATGTGCAGGTTTGCTTTTCTTCCCCTCTGTCATGGATGTTAGCCATCATACGTGCTCTTTGCTCTATCAATGGAGAGGATGTACCATCTCCATGATGGCTCTCTTCAGCAGTGGGACAATGCAGAGCAGTGTGTGGGCAGCAGGATCATCTGTTGTCACGTTGGTTAATTATTGTTGAGGTGAGTCGGCCACAGTTGCAGAGAACGGCACAGGAAAGACATTCAGAGCACAGCACGGCTGTACACATAGGCATATAAAGTTGATTTAACATCTTGAAACAGGCATAAAACGCCATAAAGCTGTAATTAGAAAATTTGAAATTTGGTTCTAATCCTTTGGAAAAATATCTTAAAAGCGCTGGAAGCTAATGAAGTAAAGATAGAAGAGTGGGTTATGCAACTCAACAACAGAAATAGTCAAGAATCGTTTGGGGGGTTCTGTTAATAATTTATCATTCTTAAATTGTGGTATTGTTGGTTTTAATACAGTACGTTCTTCATAAATAGGACAGTGAAAATTATTCCTTTTCTTTCTTCCCTCATTATACCATCACTTCATGGTTGGAGCTTCCCATGTGAGCATTACAGTTGGCTCAGATTGTTTGTCATGCAAAATAGAGCATGAAAAGGTAATGGCAGTGTACTACCAGGACTGCTGTGTGTTCATAAATATATATGTGTGTGTGTATGTATATAAAAGAATACATAAAAGTGATACCGTGAATGAAAATGAGAACCGACCAAATGTTGATTGTATTTTTAGCAAGTCCTTAGCATAACAATGCCTATGCAAATTACAAGTTACCGCAGATTTAAAAATAAGTTATATAAATGGATGTCACAATTAAAGCAGATCACACACAAGCAGTACTCACAATTGTATTTATGTGTAGTTTTGTACAAGTGGTTATTGTTGTACGGTTAGTGGTGTTGCCTGGGGCTTTGTTGCTGTTTCGGTTTTTGTAACATGTTTATCTGTGTTTATCTGTAGTTTAGTCATATACATATATCATACATTTCCAGTGTGCTCTTGCAGTGCGTGGGACTTTGTGCGTGATACACAGAATGACCAGACGCTTGAGGCAGTGGATGGGTGGTTAGAAGGAATATGGCAAACTCTGCCTTCCTAAACCAGTAGCTTTCTCTGTACATTACAGTGCATGGTGGCTACAGGAGAAATTGGTATTTGGTCGTTTAAAGAGCAGATGGCTTGGTTATGGGGTTGGCAAAGTAAAGTGGTCCCTTTTGTGGGATTGTATTTGTGCACAAGTGCTTGTGAAAAAAGTCCTCTGGTCTCAGCTAGGAAGAAGTGTTTTCTGAGCCTTTTGAGTGGTTTCTTCAGAGGCCAGAGGAGAAATAACACTCATCAGTTGTTTTATTTTAAAGTATTTATGTAGCCTCAGTAACTGTACTAAAACTAAGACTTGGTGGACCTCCCATGTAGATGTTTAATCCGTAAGATTGTGTATCAGTGTAACTTTAGCAGTAAAATTACTCATATGCTGCTATGTATAAATGAGCCCTCAGTCTGGTGTATGGGAAGTCAAAGACATGATTTCATTTCAGTAAGCTTAAAAAATCTGATTTAAACATATTTCATCTCTTCAGACCTTGATTATTTCCAAATTCACTTTTACCGATATAAGTGTGGATGTGTCCAGGTTGAAATCCAAACCCGTTTTGTTATCTGTGCACAGGAACTTTATCTGAGTGGGAGAAAACCCTGTTTCTCCTCTGATTCTTGATTCAGACAGCATAGAGGTTTTCTCTTAAACTATCCACAGAAACCAGAAGTTATTCTCCAAGAGTAAGAAAGCACAGCCTTGGCTACTGAAAATGTAAGTGTTGAAAGTCCTAGACAAGCACGGCAGGTTTTCATAAAGCAAGATTTGTTTGATGTTTATTAGCTGTGTCCAGGGAGCAAATACATACACACGTGTGGTGGTGGCCACCTGGGCAGGTCCTTCCCTTTTCTCCCTCCTCCTCTTGCATCCCCACAACTTGCAATCCAGAACGAGTATGACATATTGAAAATGTGGTAACGGTGCTTTCTGTAGGCAGCCAGGGGTTACGTCGTGGCACCCCATGTGGACTGTCTGTGCAAGACAGTGGTGGGCATTGCCAAGAGCTCGTCTCCTCACTGAGCCAAGGCACAGCCTTTCTGCAGCCCCAGGGGTGGCTGCTGGCCCCTTTGCAGCCCAGGAGGGATGCTGGTGAGGTGTGTGTGCATATGGTGAGGACTGGGGATAGGAAACAAAATAAGCGGGAAGGACAAAGCTACGGACCCTGATTTTACCGGATGCAGATTGCTACGGCTGTCTTTAGTGCAGATGTGCTGATTTGCGTGAGCTGAAGGTGTGACCCATGAGTGTTTCAAAGGAAACTAGAGTTTAGAGGAGAGAGAAAGCAGGTTTATCATTCCAAATGACTGGATTTGTTTGTCTAAACTTTCTGTTGGGTTCTTTCGGTCTTTAGGCTGCAGAATGACTTGCTCCCAGCCAGTCATATCAGAAGGCTGACAGTGTAGATGTGCTCAAGGGAGGGGACTGTCAGTTTAAGCACAGGTCTCTTGCTCACTGATGGAAATTTTAAATAGCTTTTGCACATGGTAATAGTGTTGTCAATAATTCTAACATACTTTGTTTGCATAAGGTACATTGTTTTTACAAATCACAGAGTCACAGAATTTCCGAGATTGGAAAGGACTTTTAAGATCATCTGGTGCAATCTTTAAGCTAACACTGAAAAGACCTTGACTAAACCATATCCCTCAACACTACATCTACGTGACTTTTAAAATACCTCCAGAGATGGGGGGCTCAAACACTTCCCTGGGCAAGCCATTCAAGTGCCTAATAGCCCGTTCAGTAAAGAAATTCTTCATATCCAATCTAAACTTCTCTTGGCACAACTTAAATCCATTTCCTCTTGTTCTGTCACTTGTTACTTGGGAGGACAGACTGACCCCTCCTCTACAACCTATTTCAGGTAGTTGCAGAGAGCAGTAAGGTCTCCTTTCAGCCTCCTTTTCTCCAGGCTAAACAACCCCAACTCTTTCAGACTTGTGCTATAGACCCTTCACCAGTTTAGTTGTCATTCTTTGGACATGCCCTAGTGCCTCAGTGTCCTTCTTGTAGAGAAGGTCCCAAAACTGAACACAGTACTTGAGATTCAGCCTCACCAGGGCTGAGCACAGGGGTAGAATAACTCCCCTGGTCACTGCACTATGGTTCAGTGTTTCAGCTAGCAAGTGTCTTAATGTATATTTTTCTAATGTTTTCTCATCCAGCTGAGCCGTGTTGGGGTCAGGGTTAGTGCTGGTCACAGTGCAAGGGAATGATGTTGCTCCAAGTACTATGGCCTTTGGAGGACAAGTTACAAAATGAAAAATTATTGAGAGACCTACTGGATTGCAGATGTGCGTTTAAAATAATGAGTTTATAGGGATATTTTGCTAGGTTGTGGATGTTTCACGGCTGCTTTACTGTGGGGACAGCGCACGGTTGCAGTAGCATTTGCAGTAACATTCCTGTTGGAAGGAGAAATGAAATGACAGGGTCATAGCAAGACTGTGGTCAGTCTGTATGGTTTTTAAATATTGGTTTATTTCCTGATATGTACATGCTTATTTTTAAAGTTAATCACTAGAATCATATAGGGAAAGAAATAAGGAATGTTTTATAAGGTGGTAATTAAATTGTGTTATGTTGCAGTGCTTCATTAGAGGGGAAATGAATTATTTCAGCTGACTCAGCTGAAACCAGCTCCCACTCCTCAGTTCTTGGTCTTAGCTCAGCTTTTGGTGCCCCTTCTGCCTCGTGTCCTTGAGGGCAACCTTGGTGCTCTCTCTGGAAGGTCGCCACCTGCCCACTTGGCCACTTGTGAGGTGGCATTCCTGGTAGAGATACTTTTAATCTTCGACTCCTTGGGACAGCAAAGAAAGCTTGAGGGTGAAATCAAGCATTGTTCCCAAGGCTGTTGGCTGCCGTGATGGACTGGTGTCTTTCAGGTCTCACTCAAACTGGTCTTCCACTGGAGTTGGCCATTGTAATCTGTGGAATCTTGCATACATCATGGCTAGGTAGCTGGAGAAGTCCATCCTCCTCATCCATCGTGGATGCACACTGTGTTACAGTAAACCTTGAGACTGTCACCTTGGTCTGTGGGGTCTCAAGAAACCAAACACTGAGGTATTGCTCATTTTTGGGTTTCTGACTTTCAACATTGGAAAACATATCTGTCGCCAGTTCTAGGTAGGCCACATAGCAGTATGATGCTGGCAGAGATTTTGATTGTGCAGCAACTTTAGATTGCTGTGATCTAGAAACTTTATTTCTGTTTGATTGATTTCCTTTTTTCAAGATATGTGATATTTCATTTACACAACAATACTGGTTTGTTTTTTTCAGAGGAAACAAAGGCACTTTCTAATAATAGGCACTTTTCTAAAGCAGTTTTGACCCATACTCACACAAGGGTGTCCTATTAATGAAAATGAATGAAGATTAAATCACAGTGCTTCTTTGTGGTGAACAGCTTATGCTGGTTGTGTTACATGGCTGTCATACAAGACTATTTTGATGCTAACTTTCATATAGGCTGCATCTTGGAGATTTTCATGGAGCAGTGATAGTTAGCAGAGGTGAGACGTTGAGTGAGGAAGAACTGCTGAGACACTAGTATTACAGAATTTTGTTGACATTACAATAAAACAAGAATGTTGTGGTTTGTTTTTTCCCCAAGATAATTTCCTTTTCTACCTCCTTCTGCACTGGGCAGAATTTAGCCTGTGATTTCCAACGTGTACATGAAAATGAGTAAGTGCATTGCTGTTAGGTTTTGTTCACTGTTGCACTTAACTGTCAGGATCTATTTGAGAATGCACTGCATCACTTGATTATTTGCAGTGGATAAATAATAACCTGTTTTGATCAACACAGCACCTAATTTTCTACAGAAGTGTGTGTGGAGGTAGGCAGGGCATTTATAGTTACTTGGAGAGTTGACTGTGTAGCCTGGTAGCAGGGTGGAAGGGTAAAGGACAGTTTTAAGAGTGAGTCCACTTTTTGATTTATTGTCACTAAAATGAGAAAGAATTTAAATCCAGACTGAGCCCCAGGACCAGTACTCAGCTTGTGAGTGCTCTTTACTCATGTAAAGTTCTCAGTGGCTTCAGTGGGAAAACTTCAATATTTACACCATTTATTTTTTAGATCTCATCCAAGAAACTTTGTGGGAGCAGTTATTCTGCCGACAAGAGACTTTTATTAGGAATATCCTGTGAGGATGAAAGGCTTGAAGGCATCATGACTCTAAGATGAATGTCAGTCTGTGAGGCAGACAGTTAACAACCACCAAAGCTACGTACTTTGTTAAAGAGTATGAAGGTGCTGCTTTCTTTAGGACATAGCAGAAGGGGTTGAATGTCATTTGAATTGTCTGCCATTGCATGAAATGACCTGTCCTTGAAAAAGACCCCATCTCTCCTTCTCTGTCCACAGCAGAGATGCTTCAGATTCCAGGGCAACTGCTTCACTTCAAGCATATTTACTATTTTACATATTTACTCTGTTCCTCTGTATTGCTTAACATAAATTTTAAAAGATGTGGAAAGTTGCATCTGAGAACATTTATGACAAGCAATCACTTTAGGCATTAATTCTGTTGCTGATCTGTGAGCCCATTATCCTAAACTTCAGGTAACATGGACCTGTTTATTTTAGTGGAAAATTCCTACTGAGCTCCTAATGGAGTTTGGATCGGGCCAGTTTAGCTCAGTTAAAAGGTAGTTTTCCTCACTTGTTCCTGCCACGTTGCTGTTACTGAGGTTATTGCATCTGTCTCTTGAATACTGAGTCAATACACAGGTCCCTACATGGAGGGAATGCTGTGCTGGGCACTGAGCTGAGCGCCACTGGGATGGAGAGATGAGCTTTGGGGAAGGGACCCTGTGCTGCACCTGGGTATCACTGGAGTGTGTGTGCAAAGGGAGAGAGGAGGCCTGCGGCCCACTTGATTTACATTTGAATTCTGCTGCAGAGTGCCACAAATGGTCTGTTCAGGTAAATCTCCTTCCTATTTTGTAGCAGAGAAACCGAGATGCTGTCATGCTGCGTCAGGTGGTGTCTTGGCTGGTGTCTGTTCTGTGGTCCTTAGCTAACACCTGGCACATCAGTTGAAGATGAAATGAAAAACGGTATGTAAAGAATAGAAGGTAACTGGTGAAAGGAGCAGGAGAGAGAACGGAAGCAACAGAGAAAAAACATTCACAAACCAGTTATTTTTTTGACACCTGTAGGATAACAGCTTATGCCTTGAAGCAGGGAGCTCCGGAGCCCTCCTCAACATCTTCTGTTGCAGAACTCGGGTACAATGTGGAGCTTTTGAATGCCTGAGTAGTGTCATGGTCTGTCCAGCCAGCACACTGGGCTTTGTCACCTTCCCCAGTTACCGAGGCGTGATGAGCACTTCTAGGCTCCCTGCAATTTCCTTGTGTCCATATAGCCTGGAAAGAACCGCAAGGGTTATTACTCTGTGTGGCCAGATTCTTGTGTGGACCAGTGCCACTTATTTCAATTGAGTTACACAAGGAATAAACTGAAAAATAAGCAGATGATTTTGAGACAAGGGTTATTTTTGTGTTATTTCTTTAATGTACTTCTTGACCTTTTGGTTTTAATTCATTCTAGCTTTGCATTTTTTTCCTTGAGTTTTGTTTTGTTCCTGCTTTTTACCATTGCCTTTTTGTCTGGTTCCTTCCCTCTTGGCTTATTTCCCACCTGCTTTTGGGAAGTGTAGTAAGGAGAAGGGGCAGACTGAGAATCTGAACAGCTGTAATCAAACAGCTTCTCTGAGCGGCTTCTCTGCTGACAGGCTGCATTTGGCAGAGCCCTGTTTTCAGCAGTGAATCCTTGGCACAGTAACAGGTTATCTCCACAGATGTCCTGCACCGAAGGCAAGTACTGCCTGTGGCAGAGGGTGGAGGGCTTGACCCAGGCTGGCATTGCCAGAAGATGAGGCGAGTGTGCAACGATCAAGCAAAGAAACTCAGGGACAAAATTCTGAACTGGGGTACAAATTTGGGAAAGACACTGAAATACTAAGATCTGTATTCTAATCCCATCTGGATTTGGATGAGTCCCTTGATTTCCATTAGCATGGTCCTAGATGGCAGCCTGGTGTGACTGAGAACAGAGTCAGGCTCTGATTATCCATTTGTCATGGGAAGATAATGACTTTTGGTTATAGATGGAACTATGTTGCCGTGCAAAAAATTTCATAAGCCATATGCACCATGTTGTCTCTGGTAAAGGTGACTGCGTCAAGGTGTTGCTTTTAATGTCACCCAGATGACAGACATTGCAGTCAGCTGGAATCGTAGCATTAAACATGGGGGGCAGTTGCGAAGCCTCTAATTATTTTAAATTCTTTGACAGTGAGATAAAATAGAATTTCAATTTGATATAAAATAACAAGGGGGAGAAGAGCCTCATCTGGCATTTTTCACTCCTCCTCCCATTTAGAAACTTTCTTCTCAGCTTAAATTTATTTGTGGTTGGTCTGTTCTTATGAGAGTGTGGTCTTTCAGCAGTAGGAATTGGGAGAGCTGGACTTGCTTCTTAAGTCTGTCGTGGATTTTCTGCATTTTCTTCTCAGAGAGCCTCACTGAGTGACTTTGGTATGCAGGGCTAAAATTGGTCTGCAGCTGCGGATGGTCTGGCCTAAAATGGCAAACATGGACATGTTGGTGCACTGCTGAGGTATTTCCATGGGACAACACAAAGGATGCTCTAGGAATGAACTGGCCCTTGGCTTGAAGTTACAAAATTTCAGGTGTACTTGCATCTGCCTTAGCTGATACTTCCTCAAGGGTGGTGTGTCTGACTAATGCATCCTCAATGAGCCTCTGCTCCTAGAGAGATAAAATAAACTACAAGTGCTGTAACCTGGGCAACTTCTCATTAAAGTTGTGACGTTAGATTCTGCTTCCCAAACTCACAACTGATTTAGTTCTATGCAGCCCACTACTTCATGTTTCCTTGTGTTCCTTTCTTTCTTCAATGCCATCAGTGGCAAAAACTTACAGAATAAACTCAATGTTAATATATTAGCTAATGAAGATGTCATACCCTAGAGCATATGAAAAAATGGTAACTGGAAAGAGCCCGTTTGTGGTGTCCTTGGTCTACATGTTGCCTTAGCGGGAAGAGGCTTTTGGAAAATACCCATCATTTTAAACTAAACAGTAAGCCTCCTTCGAATTATATCTTAATAAAAAAGAGAACATCTTGGATAGTCTTTGATTTAGATGTGCTGTATTTTAAATGTGTCCTAATTATAGTGATCATCACTTAACATTAACTTAATGAACATCCTCATTTATATGGACAAGGTTGGCAAATAGGAATTAATGCCATTAAAACCCACAAGTCTCCCAAAGGAAAAAAAATCAAAAGATCTATGAAGAAAACATAACCTTATTATTTATAACAAGGCAAAGCACAAAATCACCAGGCGTACATTTCTGCAGTTGGCTCAGGGGCCCTTGGCAGATGCAGTTTGAAAGGGCTGGTGCCGTGATGCAAGCGGCCACTCCCTGCCTGGCAGGTGGCTGGCAGGGGCCTGCCCACAGGCATTGCCCTGGCTGAAGCACAGCTTGCTCAGAAGAACTTTCAGTCTAAGGTTCCAGGCTTGCAGGTTGACCCTTGGCTTTGTTTTTTTTTCTCACATGTCTGGATGAAGACCAAACCTCCTTTAATCAACTTCAGACCGCAGTAGTTCATCAAGACCCAAAAATAAGGACGGCATAGTTTTCTTGGTGGATCTGAAAAGAGTTGATGATGGACATCTCCACTTCTATGATTTAATTGCATGCTGATATCAGAACTGCTTGATTTTAAGAAACACTAGCTGTCACACTTTCTCTGTAGGCATTGCTTTCAACGTACGCAAACCGTGGGTGGTCCATTCACTCCTTAAAAACCTTTATTATCTTGAACTGTGTTTCAGTGAATAGAAATTCAGGTGGTGGCAATGACAGTTACTTTCAAGCCAGAGGGACCTAAGGGTACATTATTTTAACAAAGGGATAGCATAGACCTCTGTGGACCCTTGTGACCCTCCCAAACCATCCTCTTACAGGAGGTTTAGGGTGTGGCAGTCATCACAACCAGCTCATCGCGTGGGCTCTACTGGAGTGTGATTGACACCACAGTGGCAGAGATTTCCATACAGTCCAGCTTGATTTAATTACTATACTGCAGGCTCATTTTTTCTCCTTAAATATGATGGTGATCTGCAATATGTAGACCCTTCTTACTGAGCACAGTTTGGAGAATGTTGCTCATCCTTATTCACATCCCACTGTACAGTTATTTAAGGGGCAGGGGAGCACAGCTGACCTTTAAACAAAGCCCTAAGCATTACTGCTTGGAGAGTTATGCCTTGTGTAAGTGCTACTAGGTAGAAAAATGCTGTAATGAAGGCCCTGATGGTGCTAAATTTTCTTACAGAACTGCATTTCAACTTTTGTTGGAAATCAGTGGTGAGTATGTGGTGAAAGGACAGCTTGGCTCGAGGACTGAGTTTGTCAGTAACTGGTGGATCTGATGCTTTTTTCTTAGTTCTTTTCTGTCCGCCACTTCTGCTGTGTCCAGCTCTATCCCCAGACTGCAGCTAACATTAATGTTAAGCAATGATCACTGTGTGTCACTAATATTTACAGTTTTGCTACTAAAAATGGGAGGCTAATGCATTGGTTTTGTATCTTCTACCTCCAGGTCCTGTCAGCAGTGCAGCTCAGTACATGGTGGGGGGAATGGCAGTATTCCCATCCCCAGACAGGTCACAGCAAACAGTTTAATGTCTGTCTTCTACATAAGTAGTCTTAGACTCTTAGGTTCCTCTCAAGTACAGTAGCCTCTGAACATCTTCCAATAACTAGTAACTCTCTGGTGGACTTCATGGAGTTTATTTAGGATCAAGACTGTGGTTACAGGAAAATATTTTTTGTGTCTGTTGATGTAGGTTTATGAATGTGTGGATGTATCTGTGTCTCCAGGGGTGGATAGAGACACGAGTGACCAATTAATTTATTTATTTAAAATTCTGAGAGGATAGATGATAATTTGACAAGTTCTACTACAGATGTCAGCAGGTCCAAGTTTATGAAGTTTTATTTGGGAACTGAAGTGCCTTTTAGTAAGTTTAACATAAAGGGAAACAACTTAATCAGAATCGAAATTGAAGGCAAAAGTTGATTTGAATATTGCTCTAACAAAAGGGACAGTAAGACAGAACATCCTCTGAAACCCAGGAAGCAGGTATTTCACATGGAATAAAACAACCAGTCATAAGAAGATGTAGGGTAGGTCTGTGTATATTCAAAAAACAGCCTTAGGATTACTGGCATGCTTCTACCTTGTCTCAGTACAGGTGTTTTCCCCTTTTTTATTTAATATTTCATATTTAGGCTTCTTTCTATTAATAACACATAAGCAGATCCAAATTCAGCTCCCCCATGTATAGAAGAGGAGGGACTCTAAGAGCAGGGACTGGCTCAGATGATTCAAATTTTGGTGTGATTTTACATTTTGCAAAGCATTTTAACTTAATGCCTTTTTGGAGGCATTTTGGAAACGTGTTGTTTCTGTGGTGCCATGACACTGGCGTCAGCCTCTGCAAGACAGTGCACAATAGGAAATACACATCTCAAATTCTTCATAGGAATCTCTGTTTACACTGCTGGATCGGGAAACCTGCAGTTAGGACATTTCACAGCTTATTTGTGTTAATATTTTGTCTTCTTTGGTACTGTTTTCATTTTGTAGATGTACATGTTTTGCTTAGAGCGAGAGTGAGTGAGATTACATCTCTGCTTGTCGCATGACCTAATTTTGGTTGCTTCAGAAAAGCAGAATTGTGTCTCTCTGCCTCTCAGCGTCCCAGGGAGCACAAAACTAAGGAGCTGCTTGGGTATTTGGTGGCAGGGCATGATGGCCAAGGTTCTGACTCTGTTCCTAATACCAAAGCCAGTGGCACTGAAGAAGTTACCTGAATCCAAACTGAGTTGGGTCTCCAGAGCCAGCATTGGCTGCAGAGTGAAATGATTTATTGGCATGCTCATCTAAGTGAAGACCACCACCTTTTCCTTGGTGAATTTCTTGCCTTTTCTAAGCGAATGTTTTGATAATTAAAGCAGTAATTAGTGATGTGTAGCATGTTGAAGAGAGCACAGTGATAATAATTGTTGTTTCTCTGGAAGGACATCCGCAGTGGTTATGTTGCTGCCTGCAATTTACTGATCATCCATCTTTAAAAAACTGTTATTTTCCTGGTTACATACTGGGACTCTTGGGTACTATAGGGAAGAAAATGGGTTAGCCTTTGGAAATCTAGAAAGTTAGCCATGTCTCCAAAAGTACAAGCGTTTCTGGGTATGGACCCTCAGGAGTGGCTGCAGTCCATCTGCACTATAACTAGGGTGAAGCATATGTAAGCTCACCAGCAGCACTTTTATATTGGTCAATTTGAATACCAGTGTGAGTAACAAGTAGCACAGGCTTAACCAAAGCCTAGAGCCCTGAGTAGATGCACAGGGTTCTAGGCTGGTTTGGTACTCACCTGCAGTGGAGTTGTATCCTACGTTATTGTCAGGGCTGCAGAAGTTGAGCTTAACTTTTTCAGTGAATACCTAGAGATTCCTCAAGCTCCTTGCTTTCCAGAATAACTTCAAAGACTGGTGGATTTTAAACAGTTATATCGAACATGTGTGGTATTCAAAGCTAAACATATCTCAGTTGGTTTGGCCAAACTGTGACAGATGAGAAGTGGATCTTCACTGATTTATCAATAATTACTTTTAATAATTATATGAATAACAACGTTACTGAGTTGGAATTTTCCAACAGCTGTACTAATCTACCTTCAGAGAAGGCTGTGGATGAGTAGCCAGGATACCCTGGCACACCCCAGTGCACACTTGAAAAATAAGAGGCAAAGTGTTTGCTCAAAGGATCCTTCTCTTCTCTTCTCTCAGGCTGTGTTTTGCCAGCTGACGACCTAGAGATCAAAAGAACTTTAAAGCCATTGAAATGCCTTCTTAAGAGTGAAATGGTGGTAGCTTTCAAGTTACACAGGCAGAAAACTTCTTGGATACTACTCTAGGAACAGTTAGGGGAAAGATAGGTATACAGTCAGTTCAGGTGGAGGTTTATTTTAAACAGTACTTAATTTCAGGAGATTATTTGGCTACTGCTTACAGTTTCTCATTGCTCCTGGAGGCAACAGAATTGCAGGTCTGAGCTTGCATGAGGCTGAGCTGATTATGGCTTGCAGGGCAGTGCTGCCAAAGAGTGGGGGCTGAGCGCGGTGCCAGGCTGCTGTGCTAGCCTGGGTACTACAAGTGGTGCAGCTGCAGAAGTGCCAGGTGCAGTTTCACTGAGGAGATAAGCAGGCTGTGGTTTCCCCTTTCTTCCACCCTTCCTTCACAGTTCAGTGACAACTGTCTGGCTGCTCCGCCTCCCCAAGAGCATGAACAGTGGGGTAGAGTTTGCCTCTAGATGCAGGGTGTGATGGGTCGGGTGCAGGTTACAGCAGCCTGGGCAGAGCATTTGCTCATGGAGCTGTGTGGTTCCCGCATGTGAACAAGCTGCGTGGTACCTGTAAACCGACCTGACAGAGTTGTTTGATTTCAGCCTCTGCAGAGCAGCAGTAGTTGAAGCTCTTATCTTGAAATCCAGTGTCCATGGGTCAGGAAGACTTCCAGGTAATTTCACCTGGTGACCACAGCACAAAGATGCTCTGCAGGTCATAAAGTCTCTGTGCGTGTGTATATGTGGCATGGGTGAATGTTGTAGATTCAGGTTGTGCAAACCCTCTAATTTACCAGTTAAAAATGCCTTTTTTGGGGTAGTCTCGTAAATCTGGAATCTGCTTTTTTCATGAGTTGTCCTGACACTTAACACCTCATGTGAAGATTTGTGGTTCCCAAGTACAGTGGGGGTTTAAATACACAATCAGGAAAATTGATGCAAAATTCTTAAGCGAGTTGATCTTTGCAGAATGCTCTGTCAGCTCTTCCTGGAGGCCTTCTTAAGGACTCAGTAAGGATGGTGATATTGTCTGGCTCTTGCAACAAGGCATGCAACAATTTGGCAAGCAAAGGAGAGCGAGCAAGGCCAGCAGGAAGGTGTGGACTGCGTGTTGTTTTGTGTCCAAATCCCAGGCAGCTGCTTCAATAAAGAAACAGTCTTGGGTGCACCAGGAAAACACTTTGCAATAAAACTAACACAGAAAAGTTATTAACTTCAAATATGGATAGTTTGTTAAGGGAGAAAATGGTGTTACCATATCAAGTTGTACTAGCATCAAGTTGTTGACAACCATCGAGCTGTTCTCAAGTGAATGGGGTGGATTGTTGCTAATTACTAAGCATTCATTTGGGCAGGTAAATTTTATTCTGCAATGGTGTCCCATTAGCACTGCTGTGAATAGCCAGATTGAGTGGTTGAGGGCATGTTGGTGCAGTTGGGTTCAGGCACCAGTGTCTCCATGGAGCTGTGTTTGTGCCTTAATGAACGTGCCAGTATGGTTGTAATCACTGATGGCTCTTGTAAATTAAAGCAGCTTTTGAGTTGCCTCTACTTTCTCATAGATTGGCTGGCCAAAACTTAGACTGTTTCATATCTTTTTGAGTTTCTTAACGTGTCAGAAAAAAAGGGTCTTCTAATTGAGTGTGTTCCAGGGACCCCTTGAAATCATTATCTGTTTTTAACAGACTTTTGATCCAAGAGAAATAAGCCTGATGTTAGTAGGCTTAAATTTGCTCTATAGAGGATGTCAGGAAAACACAGGGCTCTGCAGACCAGCAAAGGTTGGGAAACCACTTTTAAGTAATTACATTAGCTAAACATAATATTAAAACAGGTAAAGAGATGTTTTTGTAACAGCTCACCGGGACTCCAGTCCTCTTTTTATATATTAAATATGTGAAGACTGTGGTTCTCTGCATTACTCCAATTGGGAGAACTGTATGTTTTTAAGAAAGGAAAATTAAATTAGTCTTGTGTTTGATCATTACTGAGTGCTTTTGTTACCTGATATGAAATGAGGTAATGCAGGCTGGTTCTGTGGCACCCAGACATTCCCCTGTGCTGGGGGAATTCCCAGATGAGCAATTAGGGCAATTTTTTAGTCCTTTGTGCCCCAAGAGCAGCCCAGAAAGACTAGAATAGCATCCAGAACCTGGCTCATAATCAAAAAAACAACTGCACAATTGAAGGAAGGAAAAATGCAGCCAAACCTGTGCTGCTTTATAAGGAACTTGGCTCTGCAGAGCCTGCAAGGGGTCAGGAGTGAGACCAAGGGATGGAGAGTCATGGTTGGATGTCTGGATGGCAGAGCTCGTTCTCTCTCCATGTAACTGGGACTGGCAATTTAGTAAACAGCAGTTCACTAATCAGTTCACTCAGTTCACTAAGAAGAGTATGTAGCAACTAATTGGTGGCTCAGAGGCTTCTGAGTGTGCATAACACTAATGAAAATCAGACCAGGGCTTCCAGGTGGCTTCAGGGATGCTTTTCAAAATCACACCCTTTCTTCAGCTTCATTCCACTGATCACTTCAAGATGAAAATATCCTTTCCCTTTTTTCCACTATATCATTTTTTACTACTTCTTTTAGGGTGAAAACCAATATTTCTTCTAGCAACTTCCTTCCTAAGGTGAAGTAGTGATGTAGCCTGCAGTGTATTTTAAGGATTTACCATCAACATAGAGGAATCTTCCTTATGGTATTTTGAATGTAGGTAGAGGCTTTAAAATGGATTTTACACACCTAAGCCATTGGAATAGTTCAGCGTTTTATGCCTATGAATAACAGCAATGCAAGCATGTCAAAATAGTAACTCACTGCAGAGTGATCTAAAGTTTTGTTTCCTTTATAATGTGTTGAGATTACAGGAATCACTGGAGACTTCAGTGAGGGGCTCAGATGCAACACCTTCAAGAAACGGGATGTCTTTTTCCACAACTAACCTGCTCACAAAAGTAGCAACTGAGGATGGATTATCATTAATAGTGTTCATTGTAATAGAGCCCAAACTATTATACCTTAGGGAAATATATCCTATAACAATAGCCTCAGTTGCTAAATATGATTTGTTTCTGATGTTTTTAAACTTGTTTTTATGGCTCAGGTTTGAACAATCTAGGTTTCGTTGATTACAGAAAATCTAATTCTCTGAGTGCAATTTTAAGTTCTCAATGTTTGCATTTTGCTTCTATGCTTGCTTTTATTTTAACTTTCCTTGCAATTAGGGGCACACCTTCTGAAAAATGTTCAGTCCGTGTTTTTAAAACTCTGCCTGGGATTTTTGCTCTCCAGACATCTCAGTGTGGGTCACCGCTTTCAGCAAGAGAAGTGAGCTCCTATGCCAAGCAGATGATTATTTCACTTCACTGGGGTTTGAGATATATTTTGAGTCCTTAGTAGATATGTGATAAGCATGTAGGTGAACCATATATTTGAATGCCTCTGCACAGCAGAGATAGGATTTCACACTAGAAATAAGTCATATTATTTATTATCTCTTTATCAGAGAGATGCCAAGAACTTGCACTGGCCAGGAACATCCCTGAAGTCCCTTGGCCATTTGAAATTAAAGAACTATTCCACAGCTGCCTTAGTTGGCTGTAACAGTTGTTTTTCAGGGAGGTCCTGATTTCACTCACTTTTACAAATAGTTTTATAGAGGTCAAGTATTTCATGCTTTCTCCCAAAGGACTAAATCTCTGCTGCACACCACAACTGCAAACAAGTTTGGAAAAAAAAATCACAAGATGTGGTTCAGTCAATTAAAGAGCAAAGTTTATCCAAGCCAGCAAAACTCATACAACTGGCTGAAGGGCAGGGATGAAGAAGCAGGGAGACCAGCTCCATGCTGTAATTCAATCCTGCTGGCATTTCTTTAGTGGACTGTAACAAGCAGATTTTCTCTGGTCCTCCTTCTAAAAGGAAGGAGCACCTGTTTTACAAGCAAGTGATTAACTTCCAGTACTATTGCACACACCAAAAAGAGCAGGCAACGTCCCTGTACCCCAAAGAATTCCCAAATAATAAATAAGGTAGAAATGGCAATGTCCCCCTCTGTGCCCCTGAGGCAGCATGGCCTTCTCTCTGGGTGCTGGAAGGAGTGATGGGAATGGACTTTCCACATCAAAGCAGAAGCGTATTTGCAGAGTAAGGAGAGCGTGACTTGCGGCCCTCCCTGATTTTGGCAGCAGTCCCATTCATGCCCTTTTCCTTATCAGTGTTTGGATATGGGTCTGGGGGAAGGCTGCGTTGGGGCTGCTCTAGGATGCTGGCAGCGACCTCACATCCCGCCTGCTGGTGCCCTCCCGTGCCCTCCTGATCTGAGGGGCTGGAGCGTATTGCACACCGGGAAGCTGCAGGACGGATAGTACTGTGCCTGTTTGCTGGAATAAAACTTTTTAAATCTCATTCCAATAGCCCCTAAGTACTTGAATGATTTTGTGGCTTTTACAGGCGTGGCAACTATTCAGAAGCATGGGTGGTCTTTCAGTAACATGTCCTGTGTTAGCACAGGTGTACCTGTTCCTGGTGTACACCGTATGTACTTGTTTGTAGCCCAGTGGCAATAGTTATGTGGACATTTCCTCACTAAGGTTCAGTCTAAAGTTGCTTGTTCGTAGCTAGCATCCCTCAGACACTATGAAGCCACCAAGAGCCAGTCTCTGCTGGCTGTAGCGCCCACGACTTCGGTTTTATCTGCCAGCTTCTTTAGATTAAAGGAACATGGTCAAAACTATGCAGAACTAAAAAGAAGCACCTTCAAGGTTTTTTTATGAGCTGGAGAAGCCTAATTCTTCCTGTTTCAAATACACAGTGTGTTTGCTCTAAACAAGCCCCAGTGCAGTACTCCAGAAACCCAAATAAAAGTTTTAGTTTAAAAAAGTGACTGTGAAAATATGTGGCGTTGTGAAGCCCAGGAAGGGCTCATATCACAAGGAAAACATTTGGTTGTAAATTCCCATGGGAGAATTTACAGGCAGTAGTGACAAACCTCTAAAGCAAAAGCTCTGAGTGTAGGTAGCTCAACCCAGCACTTGCCCAGAAATTGTCACCTTCAAAGCACCAAGCAAATGTTGGTTAATTATAGTCCAGAGGCCTTTGAGGCTATCGGGCAGGTATTAATGTTACTGCTTTACAGGTGGAGAAATTGAGTCAAAGAAGTGATGTCAGTTTCTTGGGATTAAAGACAGTCATAACAACCTGATGGATGGTGCAGATTTTCCTTGCCTTTATGTTTGCATGTTGCTGAAGCTGCTGTGCTCCTACTGGGGACCACACAGACACAGTTTGGTTTGGAAAGGGGTTATTTCCTTCTAAATTTCTGTTTCCAATGCACCGAGGGTGAACAAAGCACAAGCTGTCCAGTATAGCTAGGGTTAGCTCTCATTTACACCCTAATTCCACTAGTCCTATGCATTGCACTTGCATTGCATGTACACCCAAGCCAGCACACATGGGTTTTCTTCTGCTGTTGCTTGCTCTTGGGTCTCCTGATGAAGTGACACTGATGTGTGTGTGTTTCTGTGCTCCCAACTGACACTTGAACTCGTCGTTTATCTTTAACCATATCTGACAGCAGACTTGAGGTCTCAAATATTCCTGTATGTTTTGTGAAAATACATGGCTGATCAGATGAGACAGATCCTTCTGCTTGAGAAAAGTGTTGTCTGTTTGCTCCTGAGACACCAAAGAGCACACGTGGAAGAGTCCTGGTCAGAGTTCACCCTGCAACAGCACCCAGAAAAACATCTCATGAAGTGCAAATCCAAGGAACAGCTCGTTTTGCTGCACTTGGAATGACTCCTCTCCTCTTCCTCTCCTCTTCCCTTCCCTTCTCTCTTCTTTCCCTTTTTTTTCTCTCGTGTCAGCAATGTTGGCCATTGCATTCCTGAGCTCTGTGCTGTGGACACAAGGAACTTCTGTCACTTAACATTGGCCTAATATCAAAATGTGAAGCATGAGTGTCCCTGTGGCTGGGAAGTCCTGATTTTCCCTCGGTACCTATAGATTTTTTTCATATGGTGGGGGCTTCTGAAACTGGATCCATATCTTCCTTACAGACAACACCTTGTAGTTAAGGAAGAGCATTGTTGTGCAATGCATTGATAAATGACATCAAGAAATGATGCCAGTTGGTAAGGGACAGGGATGAGCTCAGGTTAATTATTGCCTTTATTACTTACAAAAATGCTGTGAATACCTCTTCTGCACTGTGATAGCTGCTCTGCCTGGGGCTTTGATGGTTTATCTTCATGTGCTAGGGTGGAGCAGCAGCTTGCTAAGCACCTCTGAGCAGTCAGCCCTCAGCACCCCTGTTGGTAACCTGAGCAAACCACTTCAATCCCACCCATGACAAATTCCTCATCTGGAAAAAGGTACAATTATAGTGACCTTCTTGGCAGACACTGTGCACGATATAAGGAGAAGTGAGCTTTTCCCCACTGCGGAGATCAGGACCTGCAGTTATGGGGGGTGAGGTGGGAATGAGGGTGTCCCATCCACTCTGAAGTCAGTGTGGTCCAAAGAGCAAAGGAGGCAGCATCACCCCCCAGGAACACACAGGTGCTGAGCATCTCAGGGAGTCACCATCAGGCCCATCTGTTTTGGCTTCAAAACTCTCTTACAAACCCAGCTGTCTATTGGAACACCACCTAGTCCATGTTTGTGCTGTGTCTGAAGAGTGCTTCTCAGGAGCGGAGAAAATGTAGAGCTTTGGTTTGTTTTCAGAAGCTGTTAGCTTATTTTCCTTGTGCTCTATTTATGTATTACTAGATTTTCTTTCCCATCAAATCGCCTTTTGTTTGGTTGTTTTGTCGCATGGTTGATAACAGAGGTGACATGGTTTTGATAGAGCAGATACTATGTGGGTTAATTTTTCTCCTAGAATTACTTAAAATGTCATCTCCCTGAAGGTGACAAATCAAGGTCCTCATAAACATTCACGCTCTAAAACCAGCTCTGATTTATGCACCTTTTATTATTGTTGCCTGCATTAAAATGTTGTTAACTTTGTCACAATACTGAAATTTGGACATCTCTTCATTGTGAGCACAGAAGCAATTTCATTTTAAAGTGGCAAAGGGCAGAGTTTCTAATAAAAATGTAATTTGTAGCCTCTGACTGCAAATGCTTCAGTTTGTGCTAATTCTCCTTTAAGTCACTGTAAAATGTATATCAGCTTAAACAGCTGCAGTATCAAAGGCTTCACTTTTTATTATTATTTTTCTAACAGTTTTGGTAGAATTCAAATGCATAAGTAGTAACGTTTCACTTTTATCTCATTATCACATCAGTTTTACACTGCCTCAGCCTGAGTTAAATCACTTAAATATCATTTAAAAATCAACAACTAAGTTGTTTTAAATCATTCCGACAAGATGTTATTGGGTACGCAATACTTAATTTCTTTTGCTGTCTTTCCTGCATTTGGGCAAAAGGCAGAACAAGGTTTCCATGGATGGGCAGGTCAGTAGAGCAGTGCGCTGGCCGTTGCCATGGGGCTGGTGCTCCTGCATCCTCACCCTCTGCACCAGCTGCAGCCCCGCTTACCAGCTGGCACATTTTGGCTGCAGCCTCTCATGCGTTAACGCTGATGGGACAGTGAGTGGGGGGTTTTGAGGGATGTCTAGGGCGGGCTTTCTTTCCTTGCTTCCTTATCCTTCAGCAAGTAAAAGTTGTCTCCTAATCTGCTTTGGGAACCTGATGCTTTCCCCAGGAGTGTGTTTGGTCCTGTGGAATGCATTAATTGACACACGGTTAAAAGGTAGCAGCTGGACACAATTCAGGCAGTTAGAGACATCTACCCCAAAATACTTTGTTGGAGGACACCCACCCACGCCCCTAAGTATGAAATGGTTGCTGCCCATGAGGTAGCCTTGCCCTTCAAACAGGAAGATGTGTTTATCCATCTCTTTCACACACTGCTGGGGTGTAAATGCTGCAGTACTTGATTTATGAGTTCTTGTAACAGAAGGGGATCTTGCTGGGATGTCAGCACACTGTTTTGGGGTGTCTATGGGCTTTTTGAAACAGACTCTTGGGCTGCTGGTATAAATGAAGCAAATCTGCTCTTGCATTTGTTCAGAAGGCTGCTTCCAGTTCTACCTCCTGCTGCTTGGCCCTTTGCTCCCTGCCTCTCCTTTTGCAAGCTCTGTCTCCCAAACTGCTTTGCAGTTCTGTTGCTGAACTTTTTCTGTCCATTTTTAACTCGTCAGCGGATATGAATAATCATCCAAAAGTGCTACCGAGAGCTTTTTCCAGTTCCTCTCTGTCAATGGTAACACATTTGGGGCTCCTAATGACAGATTAATGTGGGGCTGGCTGCTGGAGGGGGCTCCCAGGCACACTGCTTCTGATCCTGTGCCGTCTGACTCTGAACCCGTTTGATCGTTGTAGGGGGTCAAACTCTTGACTCAAGTCTTTTTTATGTTTGTGTGTCTCTCAGGCAAAAGGGGCTGAAAAAGGAAACTAGAGGGATGAAAGTGGAGTGTTCTCATGAAAAAAAAAAATAGATGCAAAACACAAAGCACCATTTGTGCTTGAATTTGGGGGGTTGAGGGAAGGACAGCACTGTTCAGCTGCTATAGATGACTTGGTTTTCTTCAGCTGGAGAAATGCTTTGATTCTGTTCTGTTGTTAATTAACTACTCAGAAAAAATCCATTTGTAAATGAGGCGGGAGACCGCTTCTGCTCTGACTTCTGCCAAGGCTGGCAGTCTCCTGGTTCTCATTCACAGGTGCAGATGCTCTGGATACAATCCCAAGAATGGGGCACTGCTGCAGAGCTGACGACCCCCACCTACCAAAACCTTTCCACATAAATCCAGTGATCCTCATTTCTCTTCTGTCAGGAGTGTTGTTGAGGGGTGGTCTGTTGTTTAAAGACAGAAATTCGGGTTTGTTTGCCTGTATTCACGCAGAAGTCCCCAAAGAGTTCTGCTGGTGGAACTATGTGGCAAGTCAAGATCTATGAATTGGAAAAAGGGGCACAAACTGGAACTGGTTGATATTTTGGTTAAAGATCACCTGAGGCATTTCCACAGGGTGAGCTCTTGGACAGTTTGTACTTGCAGTTTCTGTATGGTGAGGATAGAAGCTTCTGCCTGTGAGTAGCTGTAAGTGGCCGAACCTTATTCAAAAGCCATATTGTAGTTGGAAGAGTTGACTGCATCTTCTAGAGGACCGTTTGAGTTTGAGGTCAGTTATTTTTACATTCCTGTTTTGTTCTAGTTAAATATTTTTGCTTGCTGTCAGAACAATAGCTCCCACCACACTGAAGCCTTTGCCCAGAGCAGTAGCTTTTCATACCTCCACCCACAGCAATCCATGCAGCGCCCAAGGGTCTTATCTCCTTAGTTTAGCTAAATACAGATTTTTCAAGCTCTTGTACAGACCATGATCCATACCTTTACTAAGCTTAACAAGCTGAATCCAGAGGCATAAGGAGCTGACGCAGCTTTATGGGTAGAGGAATACTCTACTTTCTCTTACGCTTGCTCTATTCTGCCAGGGTTTGTTTAAATTTTCTACTGCTTAATCTGATATTTTACTGCCTGTACATACTTGACTCTGAGGACTGGTTTGTTGTGATGATTTTTCCTGTCTGCAAACTTACTCTTCAGTTTTCCATGCTGTCTGCCCAGGGAGACCCAATAATTTTGTATTTTGTTCAAGTAACTGTTTAGTAAAAGAGCCATTGGCCAAATCTGCAGTTGCTTTTACATGATTCTGAAATAATGTCCTGTTTACCAGCCTGTTCACAGGCTGAACTCACAAAAATGAGAGTTTCTCTGGCATTAGTTGCAAAGCTGCTCTCACCCTGTACTCTTTGGTTTGGAGGGAGCTGAGTCCCTCCAAATATATGCACACTGGCAGCTTCAGTGGGATGAAAATACCCACAAAGGTTTCTGGCAGAATCTTACTTTTTTATAACCATTGCAAATGTTTTGTCAAAGATCTATTTCCATAGCTGATTTGGCTTTTTCCAGATTGGTTGCAGACTCCATATGGATTTTGTTGATGCTTTTTTCTAAAAGCAAGTGGCTCTGTGGTTTGTAATCATGATGCACAGTTACACAGCAAGGAATTCAAGGCACACAGTTACACAGTACTGCGTGCCTTGGGTTCCAAAGTCGTTTCAAATTCACCTTTGTAAACAGAGAGGATTGTAGTACGTGGTTACTCCTCCTGCCCCAAGTGTGCATGTGTTTACATGTGTGCTCATGTACACTGCCAAAAGCACTGGAAGAGCTTGGAGCTCTGTGGAGCCAGGTAGCTCTGGTAGGTCCACCACAGCGGTGACTTGCAAGGTTAAAAAGCATAGGAGAGGTGGGCATGTATGAACATGCGTTATTCTTCCTTTGTCCATTCACCTTCCTGTCTGCTCGCAACCAGGAGTCTAGGGCCTTCCTGAACCTAGACCATCAACTTCAGTAATTGCTGGTGTATCCAACCTACATGAATTTCTCTATTTAACTTGTTTGTAATTTTGGACACTTCGGTATTGACCTAAAGATCTTGAACATGGTGAGAATAGTTTGAGAGGTTCTGTAAGGACCTTGGGAGAACTGACCCACTCTGTTGCCTTCCCTGTGGGACAGGAGCACACATCTTCTTCTCTACTTCCTATGGGTCACAACTAGCAGCCTGGATTCATCTTCTTGCACTAATTGCCACTTTGCACTGATAGTGGGATGTGAGGAGACTGAGCTCTACCATATGCATGGAGATGGCATTGCTATGACCCGTACCCAAACCCTTTCTCTGGCAGAAGAGATGTATCAGTGTCTTCTGCTAACTCAAGAGCAGCAAGGAGGCATTTCTGGCGGCGAAGTAGAGAAACTCCAGGAGTGCTCTTATCGTGGTGTGATCTTGCCTTGTTTGTGCAGGTGGTTAAGATGAAGCTACCTTTGTAGCCTCTTGTGGATCCTCTTGTCTGGTTGAGCTCTCATGGAGCCGTGACACGAGGGCTGTATCTCACAGCACCCAGATGAAACTCTTTTCCTCTGTGCTGCCAATGTACCTTGCAGCCTGGGCTACTTAACAACGAGCAAGCCGGAGCAGAATCCCATTTGCTTTTCTTCTGATGGAAGGAACAGTGCCATTCTGGAGTTGGATTATTTGGCTGGCTGCTTGGCACTTTGTGCAGCAACTTCTTATCTTGGCTACTTCATTCCTTTGCAGTTTAGTTCTGTTTTTCCCTGGTGCCATGTTCTGCCATTGGATCGCACTCACACCACGCGCCCGCAGGCTGCGCTGTATTGGTGCATATGTTGTGCCATCCAAAATAATCATGGTGGGTGTTCCCAGCAGTTGCCATGATACAACCAATCTTCTTGGCAGCCAGAAGTACTGTGAGCTATGTGTCTTCTTTTCCTTCTCATCTTCATATATTGTAATAGAGTTGGAACCTATAGAAGTCTTGCATATGACATACCTTGCCAAGATTACCCTGGTACCTAGAAGCTGTCCATACATGCTTGGGAAAGAAGTTGTGTTTTGCTAATTAGGAGTATGTGGGATGGTGCTTGGAGAACTCTGTGTAGATACAAAATGATCTCCCTGGGGGAAAAAAAAAATTCTTTGGGACTCTGCCACATTTTAATGGGAGGTCCACAGCAAACTGGTGGTGGGCTTCTGACTGACACCTTTTTTAACACCACAGCGGGAGAGTTGGCTGCAAAAAGTCCAGTCTGACTGTACTAGTGTGAAAAGCACCTAAGCTTTGCTTTGACATAGCAGTTAGAAATCAGTGTAGCTTTATAGTAAATGCACAGCTTATTGGAGATTTTTTTCATTAATATTTATGTGCTTGCATGTTTGGAGATGGACTCAAGCTAATGTAGTATTTGCCTTCCTATATTCCAGCTGTGTGGGTGTTGAAGAGGAAGAGGCACCAGATATTGACATCTATCATTGTCCAAATTGTGAGAAAACCCACGGGAAGTCTACTCGTGAGTATACTTGCATGGCTGGTCGTCAGATATGTGGCAAATTCTGTATGTTTAAATGAAAGAAGCTTTTTTTTCTTCTCATTACAAAAAGACATACCTAAGTATCAGGTATCATAAATATTAGAATTCAAACCAAGAGGTGAAAAAAAGATGTTATGGGGAGTAAATCATGGGATGGATTGTGGAGCTTTGGGTAGAGCTCTCTGCATGGCCTTAGGCAGTGTGGATGAGATAATGGAAGGCGCTGTACCTAGAGAGCTTCTGTCCCCAGCCCGGCGTTGGAAATGATGCTTCCTTCCTCGCAAGGAATTAAGAATTGTGTAGGCACTTAGTATGGTGGGCTAGAAAAATCCTAGAGAAATGGTTAGTTCTAATACGGGGAGTTTTGGAACCTAGGGGTGTTTTTTGTCTTTTGAAGAGAAGAGTAAGAAACAGTATGTTATGCTTGGCCTGGATATAAAACTGTATCGATTTCAGTGGCAGTCAAAATTGTAGGATGAGCCGAGGGTGCCAATTCTTGCAGTTCTTTCACAGGAAAAAGTTCTCCTGAGTAAAAGTGACAGTTGATCTCAGTGGGAGTTTTGTCTGGGAAAGAACTGTAGGATGTGTTTGCTTTGGTCAGATTAATTCACAAATTCTTTCTGTTATACTGTCAAATTAAAAAAAAAAAAAAAAGGAAACTAATTCCTGTAAAAGTTGAAGTGCTTTAATTGAAAGCCATTTATTGTAAATAAGCAACAGTGCTGCAGAGATTCTCACTGCTTTGCAACCTTACAGCAACACACAGAGGAAGAGCACTGAGCTCATCTCCCAGGAGCCCAACAAACCATAATATTCCTTTTTTTAGTGCAGAATAAGGGATGGCTGGAAACTGACTTCTGTTGTGTTAAAATGCAGTAATTTTAAACCAAATAAATTATTTCTGCACAGAAATAACAATTTAAGATTTAAAGTTTAAAAAAGTTTAAAAAATTTCTAGATGGAAGGAGCAGAAGTCTGAAATGGTCATTTTGGGGGTGAAAATGGGAATCATTTTTCCACTCTGACTTTTTCAAAATCAGGTGTGAACTGTAAACCTGAATGACCTGCAGCTGTTCCTGTCTCCCAGATGGTCTGCTAACAACTTTGGCCCAAGCAGGGCACCCACAAATTAGACAAGCTGGCAAAAAGACTTTTGGGAGGCTTGTTCTGGAAGACTTAACAAAATCAGTATGTCCCCACAAAATGTCTTGATTTAAGAGTCAGCCTTTCTAATGTTTTGTTGGAAGATTTCTGACAAATGCACTGGAAATTGGTCAAACAAATAACCACAAATCATCTTCAAGGGAACAATTTGGTATTAGAATAGGTTATGTTGAGATGTGGGGTATCTTCAAATATTGCCAGACATTATTGACCCAGTATAGAGGCAGCAGCACATGATTTCTAGTCTCTGTGAGTTTTGTATAACATTGAGATGTCTGACGCTTTGATTTCTTTCACTTTGCTTTGAATTATGAATGATGAAAGGAACCTACTTTTCAGTGCAAGGAAAAAAAAAATCAAGACAGAAGCAGGCAAAGTCTATAATCAGGAATTAAATATCAATTCTAGAAAACACGTGGTGCATAATCTTAGAATGCAAGAAATGGTGGTTTCAATAAAAAGACTACAAGTTCAGTATGCCAGCTAAAATGAGACACAAATCAACAGTGATCTTCTGACGCTTTAAGAAGGTTCTTGGCTATCCAATTCTTTTTATCCAAATAAAAATCTGACTTGGCAGTACGTCCCTCAGTCGGCATCGTGCAGCACAGCAGAAAGTGCCGCTGGAGCGCTGTCGCTGGTTCTAGTCTTGTCAGCGTATGAGGTTGTCAGTGTGGTAGGAGTACAGAACATGATACCGTTCTGCAGCACAGCAATATGGCTTTGTTTGCTCCCTTCACATGCATTGCGGGGAGTTTAATGACGTACAAGACCAATCATCAGAGTAGCCAAGTGTAAAAATTTGGGGAGCATTTAAATAATAGCTACTGATAACCTTACCTTGAGTTTTGGTGAAGTGCAAGATCACAGGCTCTCAAGCTGCATAGCCATTTTCCCCATGAACTTGTGGAATCATGGATTCTGTTGAAAAATGAGGCTGTTATCCTGTAGCCCCTCCTTGCGGAGTGCAATAGGCCAGGGAAGTTAAAAGACTGATTAAAAGAAGGCAGGAACAGCTTGGCTTAATGAGTTCATTCTGTCAGGCATTTGTATGCAGGGTGTCCTGCTACACGGCACACAGGCTCTGATGGGACTTCTGTGAGATGATCATTTTCATTTGTTTATTAAGTGTTACAATATAGGTTTAAACTCGTTATCGAGCTCGATCAGTTTTGTAATGAGTGAGTAACAGTTGTGCCAGAGCCAGCAGTTCATTGGTAGGATTTAATTATTGCAAGATTAGCAAAGGGAAACACAGACACCAATTGTCTGTTATGCAACTCGTCTGGATTTAAAAATATATGTGTATTTTTGGAGCATGCATTCCACAGTATATGTTTTCCAGATGTCAAATTTAAAAATCATTTTCCTCTTCTTACATTTTTCCATTTTACCAATGTGGCTTAGTGGCTACTATTTCAGAAGATTGCTTCCTGTCATATGACATTTTAAGCCATTTTGGTTTAATTAAATTTGTAGGAACTTCTCTTTCGGAAAAATTACCCACATTCATACAAATTTTCTGACATCATTTAAATAAAATGTAAGTGCTTTGTTTAGGCAGACTTGACTCATTTTCATAACACGATCTCAAATGTTCAGTTTGATTGCTGTCTCGTTTGCAGCAGTAAAAACTGGGAGAAATTCATTGGAATCGGTGAAGCTACAGAGATTCCAGCAAACCGAAGTCAGTCTGAAACTGTTACAACCACATAGTTACAACCTTTAATATAAATCAATATAGAACTAACAGGGGGCTTCTACGTATCTCTTCTTCATGAATACATTTGAAACAATGTAAGCATATCTTGGAAGTTTTAGAATACTCATTTTGAGATACAGTTTTCATAAAAATAAATTCCCTTTTTTCCTCTGGAGGTTTTTCTGTAGAAGGAGCAAGTTATACTTTGCAAAGGTCAAATTTGGATCAGAAAGTTCTGCAGAAAAAGAGATCTGTAATCACTTAAGAAGAAGTGGCCTTTCTGGCTAAAACTGGTATTTGTTGCACATGATAATGGGCCTTTAGTCCTTCCTGTGGTGTTCATGGCAAAAATGATACATAAAGAGAATGGCTGAAAATGGGCCCAATGTCAATTAATGTACTGTAGTGGACTACAGCAGCTGGCTTGCTGCCAATCCAGAAGACAGCACCTCCTGGGGAGTGTTCTGGTGGCAGAGGCATCTTTTTGCCTCTGCTCGAGAGGTGGATTCCTGCTGACACTTGGTGCCAAGGGAAATAACTCCCCAATGCTTTTGGAAGAGTTGTAGTGAATTTCTTAATTCAGCACCAGTTTGCTGCTTTTATTTCCTAATGCTCCGTGCTATAAAGTGCAATAAAATAGCATGCTAATATCATAAGATCTTTAATTTTTACTGTGACAAGTAACACCTGTTTCACTGGGACTTGTGCGAGGAATCCCAGAGTTGGTTTGGATCTGGTGAGAGGGAGAGGAGGAAATAATTGGAAAGGGAAGGAGAGGAGGAAGGTTTGGCATTCATGTAGGGCTCGTTTGCTTTGTTACCAGGAGCACTGAATTAATACACTAAGCCTGAGAGTCATTAAGATAAAGAACTAGCAGCTTTAATGAATATATCCAGCTAGGCTGGAGAGCTGCATGGAACTAATAAAGCCAGCATGCTTTGTGCAAAACCTGGGATGGATTCACTGGGAGATGTCTTCACTTGAATTATTTCAGGGATATGGTTTGGAAAACAAAGTTAGTATTTTCCAAACCTCTTGTCTTAACTGTGGCTTCCAGACTCATTTCTTAATGAAGAAGTATGTGGATCTGTGTGTGCATGTGCAAAGAGCGAGGAAAACACTCCCATCCGTGTATGGTTAGTCAGGAGTCTGGTTCCTTCACTAGCTATTAAGAACAGAAGGAAAAGCAAAAGAGATCTTGATTTTAGGGCAAAATACTGAGATGCATGATGTAAAACAAGGGTGAAAAATAAAAGTTGTGGCATATGAAAATTCTACTAACAGAGGCTTGAAATGATACAAATACACACTTGGGACAAAACCCAGTTTCCTAACAAAATGAGCATGTCCGGACAGACTGTGAAGTAGGAACAGCTGAGAGAGAGAGTGCTGACTAAGAGAAAAAGCGGGACCAGTTTTTCCTGCTCTGTGTTATCTGGCTGTCAAAGAGGCAAGGCAGAACTACATTGACATTTGACTTACATATTTGTGCTTATTCCAGCTGACCCTTTTTCCATGATGAACTTGCCTATATGTCTGTCATCCGCTGGGAGCACCAGCGAGGGGCTTCCAGTCTGCTGTCATCAACTTAAGGCTTAAGCCTGGCTTCCCTTTCAAAACTGAGGAATAAGGGGGGTTCTAAAAACTTGAATTGGAGTGCCCTTGCACCCCTCTTCCCCCCCCCCCCCCCCTTTTTCCTTTTATGTGCATGCTGTGCACAGGGTGTAATTCAAAGCCCAACAAAATTGATGTCATATCTGTCGCTGTTGGACAGACCTTTAGACTCAGGTAATTTGTGACAAATATGTTGATAAATTTCTATACTGCATATTGAGAAGGCATAAAAGTGGATTTCTAAGAGTTTTATGGTAAGGATTCAGTGTGTAGTCTGACAAGTACAAAATGTCCAGAGCCTGTGTTTGCATAAAGCCTGCGGTAGCTGTGTAGCTCACTAATTATCCGTCTGGTTGCCCTTATGTTACAAAACGAACACTGTTCAGTATGTAATAGATCTTCAGGCTACAGTATAATTGTCTAATGGTGAATTGAGAGCAGTATTAAAATTTGCAGTGCAGCATAGTGGGGGTTTCCTCTTCTCTGCTCGCGCAAGTAATGAAATGAAGATCTGACCTTCCTTCAAATGTCTTAATAATTATCTTCTACTTAACTTATGTTACTGTTCAATTCATTCTTTTTCAGTGAAAAAGAAAAGAAATTGGCATAAACACGATACTGGACAGACAACAGAGGTCAAACCTGTACAGAACGGGAGCCAAGTCTTTATAAAAGAACTTCGAAGTCGTACTTTTCCAAGGTAGGTTGTTCAGCTGCACATGTGGACGGGGCTGTTGAGGTAAAGCATTTATAGCCAGGTTCCTATGAAGCTGAAATCATGAGATGGTGCAGAACAATGAAGTTTAAATGAGCGCTGTTTTATTGCAGATGTCCCGGGTTCTTTCCTTTTTATATTTGTGCAACCACATTCAAATCTACTCTTGATTGAAGCCAGTTCCTGTGGATTTCCATAGAAGCTGTGTTTGTGAAGATGAGAGCAAGAGTGTGTTTACCCCTACAACATTCACTTGCATAAGAAACTAACCCATTTATTGCATAGAATTATCCAGTCCTCAAAAATACTAATGGTTCTGCTGAAGTCTGTCTCCATCTTGAAAAGAAGAACAATAACATCCTCAGCTGCTACAGTGACAAAGGCTCTCTTATTTGGGGTAATAAATAGTGCCAATTGTTAGGTGACTTGTTCCACACTTTATTAGGCTGCTTCGCAGCCATTTGTAAGAGTAATAATTTTCTTCTGGCTCTTTAATGTAGGCTTTAACTAAATAAATCTTTAATTATTAATGACTAATTATTTTAGGAGACTGGTAAATTGTACTTGGTAAACACAAAAATTCCTCTTTTTTTTTTAATCAATTTAATTTCACATGTACAATATCTCTTGGATTATTCTCAAATTAAACAAAAAAAAAAGGATCCCCACTTTTGTTGTTTCTTCCATATATCTCGCACAAGAAAATCCTGCTGCCAAATTACAGTTTTAGAGAGAAGAGTCTGTATTAGAGAGAATTAGAATTAGAATTAGAACTCTGAATTAGAGAGAAGAGTCTGTAGCCAAAAGGAGTGCCTGCAGGATTCAGGCCTCTGACATCTACACTTGCACCATTAAAACAAAACAAAACAAAGTCTTGCTGAGAAATTTTCTCTTCTGAAGAAAATGAATGAAATCTGCAGATGTTCACAGAACAAAGCCCAGCACTCGTCAGTTGGAATGTGATGAACGGAGGGAAGGGGTCTCAGTTCAGAGACTGAAACATCACTGCTGATTCACAGCACATGACGGTATATTACAGCCCACAGTTCGTCCCTCAGTGAGGCTCACATCAAAAGGAACAGTGAAGAGGGCAAAAAGGCAAAAAATATCATTCACTTCATTCTGCTCCTGAATGTTTAATACCAAAATAGCATGAGAGTAGCTAATAATCATTAAATTGATACTTCACATACTTCAGTGTAGGTGCCAGACTCTCCAGTTTGTCACGATCTTTACTAGATGCTCTGGTACTGATCTCTCTTTACTACTATGTGTAAGGTTCTTTGGCACATACAGAAGCAAATCAGACTTGAACAAGTATGTGAGATATATATGGGCGCTGTAAAATGAGTGCAAAGGTTTAGTGGTAAATCATGGTTTTCTTCATGCTCCTCATTCTTTGCCCATTGCAGGCGTACAGTACCGGTGCCCACAAAAGTGAGGTACGCTCCTTTTAATTAATCCTCAATTACATTTGCCTCCTGATCAGCCATTGCCAATTCACTGTGGCTGGGGTGATCCAGAAATAAGTTGTGTTTCTACAGCTTATCCCTATTTGTGTCCAGCCATCTTACTCTGTGAGGTTCAAACCCTGCTGGGGCAGCCAGAGGAGCCTCAGGGTGAGGGGTTTCCCCTGCACGGTGGGGTTGAAGGAGGAGCCCCCACAGCAAAGGGGTGTTGGGGTCTAGGCTGCAGGCTCGCTTAATAGGGTGGCAAAGGTGAGAGGCCCAAGCGTGTGCCCACCACGGTGTCACTTGCAGCCTTGTCCTCTTTCCTGACAGTTTTTGGTGCCATACGAGGACGTGAGCTGTAATTCAGAACCGCTGCAGGAGAGGGCAGTCATGTATTAGCCTTACCTGCCCAGGAAGGTTGTGCTTTTTGGGGTAAACACTCAAAAACTGTGCTGTTCCCCCCTCTGGCAGATGTGGCTCTGGCCTGCCAGATGATTTTGAGAGCCCAGCTGAGAAGCAGCACACGGCAGCAGGACACTTTTGGGGCTGATGGTCCTTCCTATAAAGTTACTTTTCACTCTGAATTCAAAGTGTTTTCCTCTTTAAGATCTAGAAGTGAGACTTGAATTTCCCCTGAGAGTTGTTGGTGCAAATGGCTGGTCATCTGATGAAGCTGCCCTTTTCCTTAGTCCCTTTGAAGCCCTCCCAGTGACTTGAAAACGATTTGCAGAACACTTGCCAGGCAGAATATTTGACTACTTAGAAATGATTTGCAAAGTATTTCCTCAACAACCTATTTGAGATAATGCAACGTCTTTAATCTCACGTTCCTTAGAGTGGAACATTTAACGCTAATTTCTTTAACATTTATCACTGGTAACTCGACAGAGCCCTGTAATTGATGAAAAATGATCTTTAACTATAAGCAGTTATTTTAGAAGTTTTCAGTGGTTAGTGCATGAGGCTCAAGTGAATCGATTCTGGATGATTTATTGTGAGCTTTGCAATAAATGGATTTTTGTTTTTTGTCTCATGCACCTAATTTGCATCTAATTGCTTATTCATAACTTTTGCCTTTCAGTAGTGAAATGCAGAATATGCCAAACTCTGCGTGGAAGCACCTCACCAGTGAATCTGTGTTTACTTTTTCAGTGCTGAAGATATAGTTGTGAAAGTGCCAGGCAGCCAACTAACAACAGAGTATTTGGAAGAAAATGGCTTTTCAGAGCCCATCCTCGTCCCAAAGAAGGATGGCCTGGGTTTGTCTGTACCTGCGCCCACCTTCTATGTCAGCGATGTTGAAAACTATGTTGGTGGGTATCTCGCAAGCAGGTGACATTGTACTGTTCGGAGCTCAGATGGTGTTTTTGTTAAAGGGTATATTATTTGTATAAAAAAATGTAAAATATATTTTAAAACGCTGTCTATGTCTTGAGCTACGCTGACTTCAATATTTGTTATGTAGCAATAGCTCATAATTACCAATTAATTCAGTCTTGTTTCTTGTACCATCTTGATAGTGAGCCTGAGCCAAACTGCATTGTACTCCATAGCACTGCATTAAAAGAAACAGTCATAGTAGTATCAAGTAGTAGTTTCTTCAGGCCAGGTCTTAATTGATTACTGCCATCTCACTTTGTATTGAAGGACTTACTGGACTGAGACTTGTGCCCTGCAAAGGCAGTCCATTTTTTAACACTGGTGTCAGTGAGAGCTGTTTTCATTGCTCCTGATCATTTGGATTCATTCCGGCATGCTCCCGTCTCTAACCTGAGCAGGGTATGGTACTGCATCTTCTCACAAGTCATCATGTCATCCCACCTTGGAAGACACCCCTTGTCCAGGAGCCATGGAAGTTCTTTGAAGTCGCTTGTCTTGTCTCCATGTTCTTCCTTTAGGATGTGTGATCTTGTGTCTTGTCCTCTCTCACTCTGTCCCTCCTCTGTGTGACTTTCTCTTCCATTCTCTCTCCTTCCAGTCTTCTGGCAAGGCATTGTGCTTTTGGTGCTGTGACTCCAACTCCAGTGTATCTGTCTGCATTTCAGGGTCCCTTTATCCCCTTACACAGTTGGCTAACCTCCTTCTCCTCCTGCGCTCTTCTGGCCAGGCCATTGACCTGTTCCCTGAACTGGAGGGGGCTACCACCAGCCATTGCTGCTCTTCACTGGATCTATTGCTTTTGCAGTGATTGTGTGCAGTGAGATAACCACAAATGAAGGAGAATTCAAGAGCCCTAATTTTATTGTTATCTCTATCCCATTGCTTCTACTAGAAACATATTGTCCTTGCCCATCTGCTGGACTTTGCAGGTTTTCTTCTATGTCCTAGGTGCTCCTTATGCATCTGCTGGCTTTCTCTGAGCCTCCAGCTGAAATAATCTACCCTACCAACAGAACTGTTAGTGAAAAGCTGGAGGAAAGAACACGGGTTGTTTAATGTGAAGCTGGCACCAGATTTGAAAGTAAATGGCACAAATACGTGCTGGTCTCCGCTCCATGGGGTTAGTTCACTCAAATAGGATTTCCCAGGCAGGGATTTATCTTGCTGTTTTGTAGTTTATTACATTGGACTTAGAATGACTTCTAGAAACAACCTAAAGTAAGCAGCAGAGGAGGAAGCACCACAAAGACTGCCAAATACATCATTACTACTCTAGCATTTCATGAAAAAACAAATTGATTTTGTTTTCCCTTCCTAATGTGAAAAAAGCTATGAATGAAATGCTGGGAGAAGAAAACCATTGGCAATTAAAATTGAAGGGAAGAAAGACTGGGGCGATGCTTTTCTTGCAGAAAGGATAAGAGAGTGTGCTTAGAAATGGGCAGACTTTATAAAGCTCTGATTGTCTCCATGTGTTCTCTGGTTTGCCCAGTATAAAATTCCACTAATTGACTAATACTGTTAACACTGGAGATTTGTATCCAACAAGGTCTGTCAGAGGAAATGTATAAGTACTAGCAGATTATTCTCTGTACTCTAATACAGAGGGAGTGGATTTTTGATAGGTGTAATTTTGGATAAAATAACAAAAAGTCTATTTATTTTTGTGGAATACTTGGACTGTTGTGTTAAAAATTGGGAATTTTCAAGCCTTTGTAAGCAAAATTTTAAAATAGAACACAAGAGAACTTAGAATTTTGGGAAATCAGTTTGACAGGTTACCCTGTACAGTATTATACTCTGTCTACTATTGTAAGATTTACCATGTGGTGGCTGTGGTTTACCCTATGGATATACAGGTACTTGCATATATTTTTCACCAGGCAAATAAAATCCATAATTAAATTAATAGGTTCAAAATAACATTAATCCTTTAAAGATAATAACTAAAGAAATAATTATGTCAGGGGCATTTGTACAAAATCACCTTTTTATGCCTGAAGATTTTTTATATATACATGTATATACGTACATGTATGCATACATAAATATTTGGGAAAACGAAGTGTCTAAGACCAGAAAATCAAAAGATTGGGCTGTTTCTCAAAATGTTATCTCACCCTCAAGCATAGAAAATCAGGAAAGTCAAGCTTCCCTTCAATCTCTCTTTAATTGGATTAATGTTCAGGACCAGAGAGGAGCGTTGATGTCACTGATGTCACCAAGCAGAAGGACTGCAAGATGAAGCTCAAGGAATTTGTGGATTACTACTACAGCACGAACAGGAAAAGGGTCCTCAACGTGACCAACCTGGAGTTCTCAGACACAAGGTAAGAGCCCAGCCTGCTGCACCGCGCAGTGGCCAGGGTACATGGCAGGCACGCGGGGTAGCTTGAACAGCCTCTGCCATCACAGAGTCATAGAATGCTAGGTTGGTAGGGACCTCAAGGACCATCTGGTCCAACCTTTTAAGGCAAACCTGACTGTCAAGCTGACTCTTAAAGCTGACTCTTAAAACTGACCAGCGTAGGGGAATCCACCACTTCCCTTGGGAGATTATTCCAATGTCTAATTGTTCTCATTGTGAAAAATTTTCTCCTGGAGTCCAATCGGAATCTCCCCAGGAGTAATTTTTACCCATTGCCTCTTGTCTTTTCCCTGTGACTCCTTGTAAAAAGGGAGTCTCCATCTTCTGGGTAGCCACTGCCTTCTCTGGCAACTGCCTCTTAAGGAAGTGCTGTTTAACTTCAGGATAGTGGCTCCTGGCTGCTCTGACTCTCCTCTGTGTTGTCCATACGCAGCCAGTGCAGGCAAAGCGTGGAAACGAAAGTGCTGTTTGCTGTATGAGGGCAGTGGTACATAGTGGACTAAATGGGCCAGCTGTGTCACAGCAGCTCATGCCTGTGTGCAGTCAGCATTCCTGTGCCATCGGCGTTCACATCCCGGAACAGAACATTTTGGTCCCTTGCAGTTTTATTTTGACTCCAGTAGTATAGGTGTAGTTAATTCAGTGCAACTCCATCCTAGAACATAAGTCGATGCTGCAGGCGCAAGTTCTCTGCCGTGTCCTGGTAGTGAACGGTACCGTAATATGAAACACGGTGATCTCCTTGGAGCATGCTTTTTTAAAACGCGTTGTACAGCACTGAGCATCCTACTTGTGTAACACTGGTTTGAGTGTATCAAATATTGCTTAGTGAAATCTTCCTCAATAGTAGCAGAGAATGAGTAAATAGGTGAAGTGTGGCTTTAGGTGTAGTGTAACATGTCACTGTGTGGCCTCGAGTAAGTTGAAATTATTTTAATTTTGTAAACCTATACCATGTGTTACAGTTTTAGTTTCAGCGCTTTTGCAAGTTGACCTGTAATCTGTGTGACTGCCGTTCTGAACTAGAGTGATGATGACTTTTCCAGGGGAAGTTGGGGGTGTGATGATACAGATCAGCTGTATCAACTGAAGGCTGAGGTGCTTTAGTGATGCAGGGAGCCAGAGGTCACGGTGCTGGCTGTTGGGAGGGTCACCAGTCCTCAATGCCAGGAAGGCTACTGTGCTCCTTATGTTTTATACATAGGGTAATTAGCTGATGTAAATGCCTAAGAGTTCAAGTTACTGCTTTGTGCTGTATTCATCACCTGAGCTGTGCTTTTATTCCAGAAGTAGGCAGATTCACCTATAATGTGTTGAACTTCATGCAGCTGCGCAGATCATTTTTACAGTTCTTGTCTTCCTTCTGGGTAAGCTGGTACTTCAGAAGGGTAGCTTCACGGAAGGAAGAGATTCCTTTATAGACAAAACGTTCCATTTTAGCGAGAAGACTCAAAGTAGCCCTAAAAGGCTGATGAATAATTATAAGCTCATTTTTTTAAAGCCATTACCTTCAGCCCTGTAGTTAGTGTTTTAGTAGTGCACTCCCATTTCTGCAGAAAGCATCTCTAGTAATTACAGCCTTCAAAGATTACCAGTATCTTCAGCTGAGATTTTTTTTTTAGCTTTCTGCCATTATCCCAGAATAACGGGAGGTCTTTTGTTCCAGAGGACTGCTGGAGCTGTCACTCATATGCTGCTAATTTAGACATTAACTAGCAAATATTTTATTTCTTACCGTAGACAGTGACACTTTTCATTGAATGCGCTGCTCCATCTTTCCCTGCCATTTTAAATGGAGCTATTGTTATCAGTGTTTGACAGTGAGCGTAAATGACACATGGGAGCATTTAATTTTAGTTTGAAGCGCAGATACTCTCACTGAAGTGATATTTTAGAGTCCAACAGTGAACCTCCACCCCTTGCAACTATTAGTCCAAATTTTGGACTATTTAAACTTTATTGCATTCTAGGATGAAACACTTTTAATACCTGTTTAACATGCCACTACTTCATCTTATCTGTGAAGTATACAATATATTATACATTTAATTT
>JANHFX010012404.1:2365-20535 GCA_027560015.1 Chloroceryle amazona
TTGTGCCCATAACAGTCCCATCTGCAGCCAGTCCCACCCTCTCTCTGCAGGTCTCCCCTTGCCACTGCCATGCTGGGAAGAAGGGCTTGTTTCCTCCAGCCCAAGCAGTGCTCCAAGGGAAACGGCTCTCTCTTGTGATGGGATAGGAGAAAGAGGATGCACCCTGGCACCAGAGTTCACACATCTCCATCTTTGTCATTTTCCTCTTAACTCCACCTTTTTCACAACAACTATGATCTTCAATTAATGTCTGTGCGAAAAGTGATGGTTTCCACTCTCTTTTAGACCATAGCCTCTAAAACTTGAGAGGGAAAGTCCAGGGAGCAGATCAGTCCAGAATAGTGCTGCGCAGGGGGGTACAGACATATCCTGCCCCCTTCCCTCTTGCTGGGATGCTGAAGTCAGTTGCAGAGGGAACAAAGGCATCCTCTTGCCTGCCCAAGCCAGCCTTGTTGCCTCTGGGGCTAAGTCAGGAGAACCTAAAAACCAAAGCCCAAGCTGTCGTGACATTTTGTGGAAGGGAAGGGAAAAAGGGACAAAAGGAAGGAAAGGGTGGGGGAGACAGAGAGCGCAGCTCTCTCGTTAGATCCTCTAATAGTGGTAGGAAGGGGCTTCCAGGATGGCAAAACCCCTCCTTGTGCAATGTGCATTTGCAAAGCTGAGTGACGGAAGAAGGCCGTGGCTGAAAAGCACAATAGGGGAGAGCACACATATTTTATCTTTGCATCTGCAATAAACAATAGTTTATTGGAGTAAACACTTTTGCTGCTGTTAAATACAATTGTGGTACCAGAGAAATACTTCATCCTTTAACACTGTCCATTTGTGGGCTTGAGGTCGTCTTTTTTGTTGTTGTTGTTGTCTCCTTCTTACGTCCAGCTCTGGCGGGGTTTTTGTTTGGTGTTTTTTTGGGTCCAAATAACTGTTCATCATCTTGGCAGAAATTCACAGGGGAGCTGGGCTCCATGTCCCCTGAGTTTTTTCTTAGCGCAACTTCTAGAAGATGGTGCACCTGGGGTGGGGGGGGGGGGGGGGGGAGTAGGGGGAGTGGGGGATGGATTTAAGCTGAGATAGTTCACACAAGCCAGCACAATTATCCAATAGCTACAGCCACTACTACGCAGCTGAGACACTGTGAGTAAATGAGCGAGGAGAAGATAAAATCAGGTCCACAGATATGGATACACTTAGCCTGGAACAGCTTCATCATGTTTATTTTGGCTTGAGGGATGCCTGGCCCCATTAGCAAGCTAGGGAAGGCACCTTAGCCTGAAAAGCTAAGACCAGCTCCTCAGCAAAGGGCTCTCTCAGTTCTCATCAACTACCAGAAGCTCACCAGGTTGGTACTGGCATGTTAACACTCAGGATTTTGTTACAGAGATCATCTCTATAAGTTCATCTCTACGAAGTTTAACAGGTAACCTTTAGATAATTTTTTTTTTGTGATTCTTAACTGTACTGATGCTCTTCATGGGAGCACAGAGATGTGTCTTTTCATCTTGCTCGAAGACCTAGTTGATTATTGACGGTTCAATCTTACTGTCTTGGAGGAGCCTGATATGTAAAGAGACTTCATGGTCCATCTGTGTCATGATGTAGACCGTGGCCTTTCACAGCTACTCACTGTGTCAGCAGGGTGATCTTTAAGGTGATCCTTTTTTACCATCAGCTTTTCTGCCTGAGTTATTTACTGGTCTCTTGGTTTTGGAGCCATGCACTTATTTAATTGAATGAAACAGCTGCTCAATATCAGGTAAGACTAAATGTTGTGAGCTCTATGGAGTGGAAAAAATACTCATGAAGAGTCTGGAGTGAAGAGCAGTCTTAGTCTTAACATTTTTCTGTGGGGGAAAGGTCCTGTATCCAACAGTGATGGACAGGAGATAGAGGAACAGAGGCTGAGAGCATAATAGTAGCCAGAAAGAGCTGCTTTGCAGACCATATCAAATCGGGCATCAGGAAAGCATCAGAAAAACACAGCTTGTTCTTCGAGGTTATAAGATGCAGTACTCAAAAGTGATTTTTGTTATTCATTACATCCATGTTTGGATTTCATGTGGTGGCTTTTTGAAATGATACTTTGTTGTATCTATGAGACAGAAATCATAAGAAAACTGATTTTCCTTTGTCAAAAATGTCTGTTAATATCCCTGAGTGCAAGGCAAGGTTCATCATTACAAGGGTTTGTGGACAAACGTGGTTTTTTTTCTTTTATTCTTCCTTTGAAATGTATAATGCTGAAGTGAAAAAGGTGTTAATTAGAGCTGTAAGATGAAGGTGTGTGTTCAGTCTGAGTTCTGGGTCACTGTTCCTTGTCTGCTGCATCTGACTTTTGCAGATGCTCTTTGTTCATTGGATCACTCGAGGTATTAATGTCATGGTTTCTCTGGCTCCTTTGGCATGGTCAGCAAATTCACTGGCTTTTGTATTATTTTTTTATTAAAACAAACAAAAAGAAGAGTTGTGGGGAAGATTTTTGGGGAGTTAACTTTGGCATTGTCAAAGGAAACTAGCATGGAGACTTCAAAAATAAATAGGTGATTCAACTTCATGAGAAACATTACGATTTTTGGATAACCTTCAGGAAAGAAAAAGGGATGTGGTGTTCTGACACCACCATCTGAAGATGTCTCTGATAATTGAAGGAACTTAATCCACCTCAAAAGCAAATTATTTTATAGTGTTGCATTTCTTCCTTTTCTGAATGTGCTTCTCTTACCTGACCATTTTAGGTAACCTGAGTGGATAGCAAAGGATTTGCAAAATTAGGACTAGCCTAAAAGTGTTCAGTACTAGAAGGTGCTGAGAGTCCCAAAGTCCCATTGAAGTTATTCTGTGATCATGTCACTATAAAGGCATGTCTGCTTCTTAGGATTAAAAGTGAAAAATCCCACTGCATTTCTGGTTAACAGGATTTTTTTTTTTGTCCCTAGTACCCTTCATACAGGCATCCCATTAAGGCAGGAGGAAGATCTGTAATGGCTGTACCTTGATTAAAAGTCCTGGCATCGATAACGGCACAAGCCTGTGGGATTTATTACCATCTGTGTGGATCCTGTTTGTTTTTTCCTATGGAAATCCAAGTTTATACGAAGGCCATCAGATGGAACCTGCACGCCTTTATTATTACTAATAGTGGCAAGGAGTGCAGCTCCAAATGATGCATAACATTTTTTTTTTAAAGTAAATCATAAGCCAAGTTAAATGAACTTTAAAAGTGAACATGATTCATAACAGATACCATTTTAAAACTGACCAGACACAGCAAATGTAAATTCTGTCCTTTTAACTGTAAAATGTTTAAGCTTATTTGCAAAGGAGTTTGAAAAATTAAAACCATACCTTCTCTGTGTTTCTCCAGTCATGAAGAAATATCAGGGTTTGTATTTGAAAGGATGGCAATGCAAACTGTATAGACAGACTAGATGTCTACTTGAATTATCTTGCTTGTTGAGGGGAAGTCTTAAACTGATGATCACATATAATCTGTAATGTATTAAAAGCATACTCTTTATTGGAGCCCCCATATTACATTTCAAATACATTCCCATGGAATGTTTCAAAATGTCATTTAAAATTATTATTTTTTTCATTGAAATGGCATGTGTCCCCTCAACACTCATCTAGAGCTTTATTATTATGATTCTTTGGACAGTTTAAAGACATGAGATCACTTTTTGTGGTTTTGTGTGCCTCACACCACCCCTGATCCTGCTTCAGTGCTAATGCCAGCTTCACGTTCCCCCAACAGCTTAGCTCTAGCTTCTTGGCCTGTGTAGGTTTTGTTTCAGTTGATCAGAGGTTTGGCTAACTTAAATATTTAGGCAATATATAATAACTGTATCTCAAACAAACACTTACTATAACCATCCCTCGCAGTGCTTGCTATCGTTAAGAAATAGAATTCTAGCTTCCATTCTAGCCCTCCCTTTTTTGTTTTATTTGTTTTTGAGGGTTTTTTTCCATACACCCAGAGTGATTTCTGTCATCTCAAGGGTAATTTTTCAATGTGAGGTATTTTGAAGAAATTGTATCTTGAAAAACTAGAAGTTATCAGTGGATTAAGGATCTGTGAGTGCAACTTAATGAGAACCTTCAATAGGTTATAGAATTATCCTAGAGTGTTTGTAGCCTAGAAGCAAAGCTGAGCTCTATATATACAGCAGTAACAGTCAATGAGAAAAATGCATTTTTAACACTGACGATAGGCCAGGAGATGGACTGGTGCTTCTTGAAGCCAGTGGGATTGCAAGATGTCAGTAAAGCACTTTAACTATAAAGGCTGCAGTGCTGAAATAGGAGACTTCATAAGAGCATCACCTTAACTGAGTTAAATCAGCTCATATTGTTAACCAGCTGGGCTAACTTGGGCTGGCTTTTGTTGAATGTACCACAGTACAGCCTAATGAAAGCCCCCACCCTGGGACAAGCTCAGTTGACTTAACAGAGGTGAGACACCTAAAAGAGTGTGTTCTCATAGGTACCTGTGCTTATTTTCTTCCACTCCTGTTTTACTTAGGGCAGGGGAATTTAGTGCAAATATCCCACATATTTAACTGACAAAGAAAACGAAAAGCTGCACATTTTAACAGAATTCTAAACATTGGTAGGTTTAAATTGATGCTCCCTTATCAAGACAATCTTCAGGTAAACCTGGAAATGTTCACTTAAGTCCAACTCTAACAACTTTTAAGTGACACAATTCAAGCAGTAGGTTGTGGAGTTGTGTCTAAACATTGTATTCTGTTTACAATTGACAGCTGTGGGAGAGTTCTTAAAGCTACTTTTTCATCACTGTTGGATCCTCAGCTGCTTCTGCTTTACAGAGGATAAAAACTCCTCTCGGACAGCTCATCAGAGAAATGAATTTTCTGATCCTAAAAGTGCTAAAAAGAACAACAGGTATATGGATCTTGTTGTCTATCAGTTTTAAAAAAATTGGCTGCAACTTGAGAGCTCAGCCATGTGTGTGCTGAACTCCCAGCATGAAAACTTACCTTGATGGCAAGGTGGGCAATTAAGAGTTCCTTATCCTCCTGTGACAGTTACCTTGTAGTGTGCCAAGTAAAAGTACTGTTATTGTCAATGAATACTATCAGGGGTACCTTTATTTTTTTGTGTGTTTGTTTATGAAAGAGAGAGAAGTTCTAAAGTTTGTTCTGTCTCCACTCTCAGTGGCACAACATCCATCCAAGGTGACAAAGCTGGAAATGCTTCAGACTTGCTGAGATTCCTGCACATGTAGAAGAGTCAATACATCTCAGGCTTCTGAGACCTTCCACTTTTCATGAAGTCAGCTTGTATTTCAGCATGCCATCTCAGGTGTTTTTTCCCAAGGAACCTTTGTTCCATATCATCTGGCTTTCAGGAGCACTTGAACAAGAAGAAAAACACGACAGTCAATTAAAAACCAATTTTTTTTGCTCTGGTATCATTAATCAAATGCACAAGCAGTCCCAGCACTGACACCTGGCAGGGTTAATGTTTAAGACCTGTGGCAATTACAGCTCCCCTGAAAATCCCTTGGCCAGCAAGTCACATAAAAGCCTGTGATTATGAAGGAAATGGGAATTAGCAGAAAAAAAAAATTAGGGAAACCAGTTGAAATACACTGGTAGCTAGGAAGGTAGAGAAAAATCTGACTGATTGGAGCTCCCCTGGGGAGAAGAAACAAGGTCTAGGGGTCACTCTGTCACTGAATTCGTAGTGTCTGTCACATGAAACCAAAATAAAGCAGGAACAGAAGTAAAAGATTTTCTGTAGAGAAATTGGACTCTGTTCTCTTGCACCTACGTCTCAGTGAGACCAAGTGCAATTAGTGGGCTGTTTTTTTACTGATCCTAACTCAGCTGTAATTCTTTTCTCTCAAATATCTATTTCTTGGTAAAGAATAAGATGCCCAGAGATTTGACACACTTATTTTTAGCAACAAACAAGTCAAAGATTACGTGGAGCCATTGTTTCCATGACCTCCTTGTCTAGTACAACCTCTGTTATAAAACAGTCTTTGCAATCCCCAAAAGTCAGTTAAAGTAAACACAGCTTTAATGAAAACAAAGCCTCTTGTGGTTAGAGCAAAATGTAGTGCATGTGTTTTTGCTAGCTAAAGAACATTAGCTGGATGCTTTTTGTGCCAGATGCAATTGTACCTGCAGGGGGGGGGAAAAAAAAATCTGGTAACTAAACAGGAGTTTAAACAAAGAATGATGACACTTTGCAGCAAATTTTTCTTAGTATCAATAACTAAAAAAGCACTAGCAGGGTACAACTGAAAAATCTCTTCGTACCAAGCATGGTACCATAATTTTAGTTTCATGAGCTTAATTTAGTGCTAGGAAAATACTGAGAGATAGCAAGTGGCTTTTGCTTCCCACCTGGCTAAAGATCTGTTTCATCTGAAAATACTTAACTGGTGCAAGTTTGTTCACTGCATCCATGGAATGGGTAATTTGTCATAGGCATTGTTGCAAATACTTTAGCTATTTCACAGAACTGAAAAGTATAATTAGCCCCTGATTTAATGTTAAATTACTTGAAATTGTGACATACTCCAAAGAGCAAGTAATTAATTTCAAACTGTGGGACCAGTTCAGTAGTAATGGAGAAAATGATTAATGAAAATGCCAAGCCATGTTAACTGAAACACTGGAAAAGCTCTGAGGCAGTGCCAAATCACTGCAAAAATTCTGGTGTTTAGGTCCAAACCACTGTCATGCAGCTTTGGTGCTGCAGGACAAAAAGCCACTTTAACAAAAACATCAGTAGAGCAGAAGTCACCAAAAACCTTAAATGAAAACTCAGGTATTTGAATAGGTGATAAAGAAAGAGAAAAGTTGGTTTGGGGGGTCTTGTTTTTTTTCTCTTCCATAGTTGTTTTTCAACATTTCATGTTCCGTGAATACTAACTGCCTGATAGTTTGAGTTGTACTACAGAAATGCAAATATGCAAATCTGTAAATCTGTTATTGCCATTTATTTCTAGTGAAAAAAAATCTTTGTTTTACAAGAGCAGAAAATAAAATTTAGGTCAACCTGTACCTTAAGGTAGTATTTATGACTCATTTATAAAAGTTAATGGTCACTCTTTTGTTAAAACATCTACAAATCAATTTTTGTAGAGTATAACAGGGTAATAATAATGCTACTTGTTAACTTTCTATAATGCCATGCATCAATCTGCTTGTAACTTTATACAGTTTAGATCTAAGCGTAACAGCTAATTATTGTTTATTAATTCTTATAAATCATTAAGTAAAACAAAATACTACTTCATTTACCTTAGTGTCATGTCTACAAACTCAACCAAAATTTTGGTCAGTCTGAAATTTTTTTCATCAGTGATAATTAATCTTTTACTTCCAAGTTTTGTCAATATCTGTGTTGGTTGAAATTGATTGTTCTGGGTGTGCCAGTTGCTTCCAGTGAATAATACTGACCAGAATGTTAAATGGTGGCAGACTTTTTAAGAAGGTGTCACCTCTTTTGTACTAGCATTTTCTAGTATAGAACTGTACTTTAATCATGGATACTCTTGAAAAAAGTGTTCTTATGGAAGAAATACCTTGCTTCAACTATGTGTAATACACCATAAAAATTAGGATGGAAAGAAAAGATGGTCACATAGTTTAAAAATAAAAATACATTCAAGAGTTAATGTTTCCCAAATGAAATTCATTATTCTTATTATTTGCAATAACAAAAATAGAAGCTTTTTTCATTGTAAAGTTAGTTTTCATAACGCTCATAATTACTGAGATAAGAAAAGAGGGAGCATTACTGGAGGATGTGTACAGGTAGAAAATCCACATGGAGAAGAGGACCATGGTGGGCAGTCCTGTTTTCATGGTCTATCCCTGCTCTGCACAGCAAGGAATAGTGAAGAGCCTTTATGGCATTGTTGTAAGGTCCTGAGTCTGCAAAACTCACAGTTCGTGCTCGGCACTGTATTCTTTGAGGACAGTGGGATTGCTGGCTTGCTCAAGATAAGCATCTTCCTTATAACCATATACAGTTACTTTTCAGTGATAAGGCAGAAAAGCAGTAGAGTTTCAAGTAGTGGAATTGTAGAGGCAGTAAGAAGCAACTTCTCTGTTATTTTTAAACATGCCTAGGAAAGACATACTGCTTTCAGAATGAAGACTAGTAATGAGAGAAAGAAATGAGGAAGCAGGTGTCTCTGTATGTGTCTGATAGAATAGGGTCCTGAGTGAGGAAGGAGCAGTTAACATACTTCAGACTCTGAGAAGGAAAGAGTCTGTCCCCATGAGGTGAGGAACTGGACAAGGAACAGAGCCGTCAGCAACTGGGGCAATCAAGGGAGGAAAAGGTAAAGAACTTACTGAAAAATGTGTCTGGGAAGCGGTGGTGATGTAAGGGGATTTTCTGGCTTTTCAAAATGGTTAATAGATTTAAAATCATGCCCTGGTAATGCAATTGGTACTAAAATCCTCATGTTCCAACTGCAGAAACATATGGCTGTTTATATATTAAGAAAATGTTATTCATTATGAAAAATATGAATCAATGTAGAGAGACATTTAAATTAACCCCAAAGTGGCAATTTTCTTGTATATTTTAAAACTTCTGGTATAAAACAATGGCATATTCTGCATTTTGTGTATCTTAAAATGTAGACTGTAAAAATATTTGAACTGTCTCTCTTCAGTAAGCAGATTTTGTTCCGGAAAAGGGGTTGTGTTTGTTTTTTTTTCCCCCCCTATTTATATGATTGCTAAATATATGTAGATTTAGCAGGTAAAATTTGACAAAACATAGTAGAAGTAAACTAGTTAAAGATCCTTTTTAAAAGAATACTTTTCTTTAGTCTTTTATGTTTCAGTACCAAATTGTGAACTGATTTCAGGTATCACTTTTAGACAAATTATATATAGCAAACTGATAATGACAATGAAAAAAAAAGTAAGGAAAATTAAAAAAAAACCAAACAACAACAAAACAACAAACAAACAACAAACCCAAACCCGAAAAAAAAAAACCAAACAACCAAAAATTTAATTGAAGCCTCCATGATTCAGTACTCAAGTATTGCTTCCAGTGTTTTATTTCCGTGATATTTCTGCCGGAATTTTGTTTGCTTTTCAAATGCATTGTTGAGCTTTATGTTGATATCTATTCCAGATGTTTGCAAGTTCTGCTAATTTGTTTTCCACATGATACCTACTTACAGAACCATTTCACTTGTACTTATTGCAATTGTATCTGCTAGCTGCATTCCCTTCTGGATGTAACATTTTTCTTCCATCGGGATAAGTTTTCCCACTGCTTTTGCTATTTATTTCTGTATTTCCATAGTAATATCCAGGTGTATTTAAAGTCTGTTTTCTGCGCCTCTCAGAGTTTACAGGTTGAGATTTGGAACTTGCAAGCAGGCTGGTGCATTAGTCCTTATGAATAAATCGTTGATTTTAGACAACTAAATCAAAATTAGATCTCAGTTTTAGAAATAGAATAACATAGCATTTGTTGTAGTAATCACGCCTAATCTCACCCATAATGCAACAAACTTCTAATATTATTGTAAATTCTGTACATAGTTAACAGGATTTGAACATTCACTTACACCCTTTGCTGTACTCTTCCCACAGTATTTCACTGTGGTTGTAAAAAATATCTGACTCTTCTGCTACATTATAAAAAAGAAAATGAAAAAACAGAATAACAGTATCTGTCCAGAATATAGAAGTGCTTAGATTTGGGGCTTTTTAGCATCCAGACCTGGATCTAAATTTCAGTTTTGCACTACTGGAACATTCTCAGTGCCTGCTAATACAATTTTTTTCTTTTTTTTCTGTGTCTAGATATTTGCAGCTTCTTCATTTTTTTCTTTTGGGAATCCTTTTGTTCTGAACCTTGCTTTTCTTCTTTAGTATGCTTCTTCATATCAGAGCTTCAGTTTCTAGAAAAGTCATTGAAGCATCAGCTCAGCACAATCATTCTTAGCCATTCTGGCATCTTGCAGAAAGTGTTTTCAGTGATGGGGTACATATGAGACACTTGGTGATTAATACTGAAAGTGTGGAGCATGTACAGCTGTGAAAACTGGGTGGCAGAGGCCTAATTTGTAGATGGATCTAGATGAATTCATAGACATCTCCCAAGGAGATAAATATCAACCTAATTGAGGAACTCTACATGAAATACTTGAAATAGATGAAAATCAAGGACTTTGCAATCTTAGGGTTCAGTGCACAGTTCCTCTGCTTGTTGAAGCACTCAGGTCAGGTTTTACAGGACACTATGTAAGCCAGACCTGAGAAGCTGGAGTTTTATTAATTTGTGTAGAAGTAATGCCAATTGTTTTTTGAGTTAGTGGTACATAATGATACATGATTCTGGGTAATACCTCTAAATGTCTTTGATGTTCCTGCAAATAACCTGCTAAGAATTTTTAACAGTAATAAACTCTTCATTGTGAAAATGAGGAAAGGAGACACTTGAAATCCAGTCTTTTCCTTGTAGAGATATTTTTAAATTCTAATCACATGGCAAGATAGAAAAATGTGTTTCTGATTTTCAGATGCACTAGTGCAATAAAGACGGTATTGAGTTAAAAAAAAAAAGGTGAGGAAAAACTGTAAAATCTGAGTATTGGAAAGTGCAGCGAGGAGAAGGAATTGGGAGGAATTAATTTGGTGGCCTTTTAAGTGTGGATTGTGACATTTTAGATCCCTTATTGTTAGAGTATAGCAAAAATGCCATATGTGGATCATGAACATAAGTATGATGTGTCTGATGCGGCCTTTTATGTGGATGTTGTATTTAGTAGTGAAGTGAGTTCTTGGTTCTTGACAGTTCTGAGGAGCCAGAACAGTTTATGTTATTAAGAAAATGTTTGTGTGCCTGGGTTTTGTTAGCTGATCTAGTGTCATTTCACCCATCCATTTCAAAAAGGACTTTTTTTTTTTTTCTTTTTGATATGTAGATGAAAATTAATGTGAAGGGGAGGTTTTTCAAACTTCTTTTAGGAGCTGGGTGACCAACAGCTATTTATGCCATGCAAAATCTCTCTCTGTTTTTGTCAAGTTTTCATGGAATTTTTTGTAACAGTGTTTGTAATGTGATGCTGGTATAAGAAAGTCAGAAATCATAAAACTTCTTTCACCTATCTCATGCATGTCCTTGTCTCTTAGGTACTTAGAGCATCTATTAGGATGGTATTGCAGGCAATGTACCAGAAAAAGACCAAGTTGATAATAGGAAAATTGGTCTTAAAGATAAAACTTTGTCAGAGAAACACGGTTAGTAATTAACTGGATCAGACAGCAGTTTTCTTGGCACAGCTCAATGTGTTTTCTGCTTGCTGTGGTCTCTGCTAAAGAAAAGTTTTCTATAATTACAGGTTAAGCCAGTATGCAATGTAAATAACACAAATAATGCTACCTTTTTTTTTTTGTAGTTTTGAATTCTTTTGGGTCCTGTTATCTGGTACACAAACTAATCCCAAATCTATTGACATTATTCTTCAGGAAATAAGTATAGTTAGGGAGTATAAAACTATATTTTAAGTGGATATTGGCTTTTAAACAGAATGGCATTAATATTTAACTGTGTGTATATCTTGAAGTGACATTTTGTGTGGCTTTCTAAACAAAAAATAATTAAAAATAAAATTTACAGCTGACAAACAGGAATGAAGTCTCTAATAGAGATGGGAAATTTAATGAGCTCCCTCTCTAGTGTAGCTTCTTTAGGAAGGCTTCCAGAGACAAAATATTTTGTTTCATACTTTTTAAATACTGTACTTTATGTCACTGTTCTGTATGAATGCCAACTGTATGTTTAAAATGGTTACTTGAAGAAAAAAATATTCTGTATCTGTTCTGTGCCTTAAGCCTTCCTTCATTGTTACTCTTATGAACACGCTATTGCAATTGGTGTGTTACTATAGTGCTACCGAAGAGCTACAGAGTATACAATATGGCAGGCAGGGATGAACTGGTGCACCTATACAGACCTCCTGGCATAGCAGAGAGGCTTTACACTGGGCAATCCATATACATAGCCATGATTACCTTGAAAGTGTGTCCAAATATACTTTTTTGATATGGCAAGTTGATGAACACCTAGTGTGCTCTTTGGAAATGTTGCTGATTTAACTCGTGCTTGAGAAAGCAAAGTTTGTAATTGTCCAATATCTTGTATTAGTGATCTTCACTGGTAGTTGTGCGCTTTTATATTCGAATGTGCCCAAAATAATGAAATTATAAAATTGCTCATGGCTCTGCCCCAAGTAGGTGAGACGTGTGCCTGTGTGGCTTCACATCCAGGCTGAGGCACTGAGGACAAAGACTAACCTAAGGTTAGTTTGGAAGGTTTTGTGGATTTGAACTGGTTTAGAAGACAAACTGTTTTAACCAAACATATTGATATTAGCCGTTGTAAAATAAAATTAATTCCATTATCCAACAAAGATTTATAGAGATTCCTGATTCTAAGATTTTAACATGCTGAAAGTCAAGCTTTTTAGCAAGTGCCTTCCTCATACATCCTAAATCTTCATCAAATAGAAACAAAATCGGGTGCTATGAATTTTTTTCAAGTTGAAAAATTGTGCATTAAGAAGGCCAAACCTATATTTCATTTTGAAAATAATCTGGATATTTAACTTTTTTCAGTTACGTAATATTTATCTTATATTTAAATAATTGTACAGTATTTATAGAACAAATGAGGCACCAAGTACTGATCAGTTTTTGTAACTACCAAAGAAAACATTTCATTTCAGGAATTGCAAAACATTCATAAATGGGCTCGACATAGTCACAAATTGCTTTTCAGTTGTGATCAGCCTTCCCTAATGAATTCAGACTTCCTAAAACTTCTCAAATTGAATTTGTATGCATATTGTTTCTATGAATGTCTCAATTGCTCACAGATAATTGCAGTTGGCAATGGATCCTTTGAAAGAGGATTGTATTACCTTTTAGAAAAACTTGGCTTGACTTTGCAAGCTTATTGGTGAAATAAGTAATGGTCCTACGGAAGATTCCGTTTCGTGAAAATCTCAGCTTTTTTGTATTCAAGCTTGTGATGTCAGTTTTCACTTTGGGTACCTCTCTGCAGCTAGCCTTGGTGAAATCAGTGGTATATTTCTGGTTTAAAGAAGTTCATTAATCACAGAGAAAGTTCTATCACTACCTTAAACATTTGTTATTAGATACTACCCTTAGGTGCGTTCTACTCTATGGAACTCCAAAAACTAACTCATTATTAGCCTTTTCTCTGTTTTAAAGACTAGGTGACTTGTTTCATATTGACCTTGCTTCTCTCAAAATAATATCCTTGTTACTCTGATGTTTCGGATTATTTCACCCTGGTAATCAGTTACAAAAATTAGAGAACATGAATAAAGCTAAAAGCAGCAAAATAGCAGAAGGGAATAAATACGCCCTCTGTTACTGTGCCATCTTTTAGGAGGGGACACTGTGGTGATGAAGGGTTTGGGAAGACTATCTTTCTTACTGACCACTAGTTAGACTGAAAACTGTCTGCGAAGCATATTCCTCTAATAGATTGGCCTAAAATATACTAGATTAAGTGTTAAATAAATTGGTATTAAATCCTTGCAGTACATTTGCCATATTGAATATTGTATCCTCGTCTCTGGGGATTAACAAATTCAGTGGCTTAAGCTAAAGACGTTTTGTAAATACACCCCATAAATTACACATGGGCTTTTGAGAATAATCCAGGATGCACTGTGGGAGACACAGCCAGTCAGGGATGGCCCACATGTGGCTTTTCCATTGCCTGTGGATCTCGGGAATGCTCTTGGGCATGTGTCTATGGCTGGGGCTCTGTCAGACCGTGGGCATGTGCTGGCCCGGGGGCCAGCCTAAGTTCTCAGTCTTCAGTCTTCTGATTTTTCAGTCTTTACAGCTTTCTTTTTATTGCCAGACCACAGCAAAGGTAGAATCTTCCTTCCTTACCATGGTTCCTAAGCATGCATTTCTTCATATGAACCGTTTCAGTTCTCTGCTGCCAACCACCTGGTGTGCCTTTTATCCACTGAGTTGCATCACTGTGCATTGTGCCACTGCCAAGTATGTTCAGGAATTAAGAAATTGCTTTTAATATTAAACTGGGAAAGCCTCTCTAATAAAGCAGCATGTTGGGTTTTCCCCTTTCCTTTCTAAAATGACTAAATTCAAATTAAGGCTCACAACTTACTATATGTTGGTGTAACTTACGTCATGGATAAATCTCATATTTCATTCAGCATTGTGATCTGATATAGATTGCCCCATGCATGTGCTACACATTATGAATAAAGCTTTAAAAAGCCTCCTTTTCTAGCTGTTTATGTTATGTGATTGAGTTCTTGTAGAGGGAAAACTTGCCAGGACTAAAGGTTATTACTGGCTGTTCTGCAACTAATATTGCTGAGAACTAAAGCAATTAGGCCTGACAAAATATGAGCTGCTTAAAAAAATTGAGTTTTGAAAGTTGGGCTTTAATGGAACTTGATTTAGTACATGCTACTGACATGAAGATTTTAATTAAAAGAAAGAGAGAAAAATAGCTGCTCTGCTAAGATGGGAAGCGAAGACAGATTGTTCTGCAGGTGATGAGAACGGAGGTGGTTTTGTAGTGAAATGCTATGTAAAGCCCTGTGAGGATGGGATGGATGATGGAACACGGAGGTTTTCTGAATTGAACAGGAATGAGTAACATAAAATTGTGAAAAATAACCTGTTTTGTCCATGTATTGTTCCCTCCTACAATGCCAGAAATGTTTTTTTTCAGTGGATTACCTTTATTATATATAGCAAACCCTAGAGATTTTGGTCATGAACAGTTCCATGCATCAAGAAGCACTGATTTCCATGCCTTATTACATGGTTGTCAAAAAGAAGGGGGGAAAAAAATGCTGTAGGATTATCCAGAAGATTCTCACTCATCATTTTACTAGTGAGCCTTAACTCAGACCTTTTAGCTTACACCAGCTGTATCTAAAATACAGATGTGTGAATACTTTTTTAATTTTTCTAGCCAAGACCAAACATTCTGGGCTGAGTTGCTATAAATTGAAACCTACTTTGTTTTCTCAGCGAAATGAAAAAAAAAAAATAAGAGCAAACCAATCCAGAATGTCCAGAATGCTTAGTCCAAAAAAAACCCCACAGCCTGATTATTTTTTTATTTTTTAATTTCAAATTAAATAAGCTTTTGAGAGATTATGTTGAAACAAAAAATAGTATTTGAATAATATTTTTTCCCCTTATTATTCTGGAGGCTTTTAGCTTTATTTTTGGCACAAAATTGCTCGAGTTTGGTAATCCTTAAATTTTGGAAGGGTTTTACCAGCCCCATTGACACAACCTAGAGCATTTTCACCTATTAAGGAGTTCCATACTTGTGTTGGTACTTTTTAAATTGTATTATACTGATGTTATTGTTTCCTGTGATTCTCTTAGCCTGCTGGAATTTAATTTTCAGTAGGTCACTGATAAACTGGAAAAGATGCAATTTTTAATTTCTTTTTTTCCTGTGAATAAACCAAATGTTGTCTTAGAAATAAGTAGGCTAAATGCTTTGAATTCCACATTCTCAACTAGATGGTGATTTAGCATAGCTAGATTAAATACAGTTGTAATACAGTAGTACTTTTCTATGTAGAAGTCTATTTACTAATTTACTGATTAAAAGTTTTGTGTGGAAGTGGGATTTTTATGTATCCGGGGAGAAACAAAACTAGAACTGAGCATTCACAGCTCAGAAAACTTTAAATATTGAATATTTGTGATTAGCTCATAAAGAAAAATACTGACAGATTGCCTTTTTTCTACACATCTTCCAGTTTTCATTGGAAACGTGCCATTTGGTTTAATGGTATAATAAAAAAAAATTAATAGATGCTAATAAAGCTACATATGCATGCAGTCATACACACCAATAAATACTGACCTGAGGAGGACAACAATGGAGCAAAAGCAACTCAAAATGCAGCGCTGGTTAAAATGTAAACAAGGGCAGAAATCTTGAGAGTAATGTAACCGAAAGTGTAAGACATCAAAGTGAGTCTTGTCAAAGCTTTTCAAAGTTTTCTGCTGTGATGCATTTTGGGATTTTTGATCTCAGGGTTTTCAATCAAACAAAAAAAAAATCATATGTTGTTGAATAATATTGCTGTGAGATGTTTCTAGGAAAAATTTTATTTACAATACCTGTCACAACTTCCTATGGAGATTGCCCATATAATGACAAAAAAAATCTAGTTTACCAAAAGTATTTTAAAGTGTTTGACAGACACTTCCAAAAAGTTGGAAAACAGAAAATAATGTGAATTACTTCACAGGAGGAAGGCCATAGAAAACTTTAGGGCTTTTTAATTTGAAATTCTAGTGAAGCATAAAGAATATAATTATTTTTATTTTGCTGTGTTTTCTGAAGTGCATAATGCAGTCATTCTTCCAGATCTTAAAGTTGTCATTTTACAGTACAGTTCAGAACTGCACTGGTAACATATTTTCCAAACGTCAGTTTTCCAATTATAATCCAAAATTTAACATTAGTATTTTTTCTTATAGCCATGTTGTAACCACATTCTGTTGATTTCATAAAGATACCATTTAGCTGAGGTAGGTGGTATTCTGGGCATACGGTCACCTAATGTCAACAGTAAGCAGTAACTGTAACTACTGACTTCCCATCATTTGCAAAAAAATATTTTCCCAAAAATTATAGCATGTAGAAGTAGACAGCATCCAAGTCTCTCACTGGGAAATGACAGAGATTTCCTTATTGCTTTATATGCCCTAGATTACTTTTAAGTCTCATTAGATTTTGCAGGCAACATTACATGCTCTTCAGTTAATATGTGAGATAAAGCCGTTTGCCAAGTCCCAAGCATTGCAGCTAGTAGCAACAGTTTAGTATTTTTATCTGTTTCCTTTACATCTTCCTCAACTACCTTCAGAGAAAGTCAAAATAGCCAATGTAAACATCAGAACTGGAATAAAATATAGCATTTTACTTCTTTACTTAGCGCGGGTTTTCAAGTTATTGCATTTTCTTTACATTGTTTGCCATAAACTCAGTATTTGTACACTTTGGCATATTCAAATATAATCTTACAAGCTAAATGCTCAAAACCACCAGGATGCAACCTCAGTCACCACTGAAAATTCCATAACTGGCTTTGGGATGAGAAAAGATACCAAAAGCTTTCTTATTCTCCTTGATTTATACTTGATTTTAAAGCACGAGCTCTAAGATTCCACTCCCTCACCCTGCCCTAAAACCAGCATCTATAAATTGAGCACAGGTAGGCACAGTTGTGTTCAGTGACAAAATAGCCAAGTGTCACTGACATCTCTGTGGGCTAGACAAGATGACAGTTTTGCATTAATAAAATATGCATCATGTTTCTCTTGCTATAAATAAGCAGTACTTTCTGATACAGCTCCTCAAACACATTCCTGTTGAAAGCCTCACCTTTTTGCAAGCTTTGGGGGAGTTAAATTCAAATGTCCAAATATTTGCCATAGCAAATATTTAAGAGGGAAGGAGGCAGGTGAGAGTAGTCAGCCATCAGAGAAGTGGAAAGCATCCTGCTGCACAGGCACTCCTCACCTTAGTTGTTAGTCACCAAAAAAAAAATAAAAAAAATCACCAAAGCCTTTAATTGCTTGGCTTATTTTTCCACTTCTGAATGACTGTGATATCGGGGAGAAAAAATGAAGAATGGTGGAGAGTGGAGAAAGCCCTAAGAATTTTGTCTTTTTGGTCAGTTGCTGATGCATATTGAAAATGTACCACAGAAGGTTGCAGGAGAATTTATGTGTATTTGTTCTTCAGGGAAACTAAATGCCTCCCTGGCCCCTCATTGCTCTGTGTCTGAAAGCAGCATTTTCAAAATCAAATATTTCAAAAGAATCAGTGCTGTCCTTTTGTGTGATTTTTACACCATTTCTTTTAATAATTTCAGTAATTTCCTGACTTGCAGGAAAAGGAATTACTTTTTGGTAATTTCACCTAATATTTAATCTGATTTTTCAGATGTAACTAGTCTATGACAAGGAAGAAAAATCTTGACTCTTGTCCAGTTACTGTTGCTGGCTAGGGCCTGGTGGCCGGAAGATATCGCGTTGTACGGAAAGCTAGGACCCCTCTCCTGATAGCCTGATAGCTAACAGCTCTTAGTTATG
>JANHFX010012405.1:0-48260 GCA_027560015.1 Chloroceryle amazona
TTGAAGTTGGATCAGGGGTTGGACTCGATGATCTTGGAGGTCTTTTCCAACCCAATCTATTCTATGATTCTATGATTTTGAAGTCAGATTGACTTCACAAATAAACCTATAAGTGTTGAAGGTATGCGTGATATTGTCAGGTTTATTTATAGTGAAAATAAACACCTTACAGCGTGCTACCAGAATTACTGCCCTTACAATAGCAAATGATGGATTTATAGCAAGGCAGCAAACAAGCATGTGAGCTCAGATACCTGACATTTGGTTATTTTTGACTTATTTTCTATGCCAGGGAGTTTCAGCTTAAGGTTGTCCTTTCCTTGTCACCTTTTCTTCTTCAGTCTGGATGGGGAATTAGAAAACCCTCTTCCTAACAGAGCCTGTCCTGGTGCAAGTTGAGGAGGGTTTCAGGTACTTGCATCCCACTGAAGTCACATTGATAAATCCTGTCTCCTAGAAGGACAGATATTGTCACTTAGTGTTCTTGGGACCATAAATGAGATTAATTTTCCAGTTTTCTGGTTCATAGATTGTAGATTTGTTAAGCCAGTAGTTGTCCACTATGGGCCTGGAGGAGAGAATTCCAGCACTAAACCTCTGATGTAACATTACCATACTGCAAGACAGACGTGCATTTTCACATCTGAAGGTAGGAAAATACTGAAACAAGTGTGGAAAAAACCCCCAGGCGAGCTGTATATCCATGATGACTTTGACTGTTGTTAAAACTAACAAACAAATAGTTTCTGGTTGCCACATTTGCTGGCCTGAAAATTGCCTGCTCTTAATTTAAAGAAGTCCAGCAGTAGGCAAATAGACTCAGGTTTGGAGATGTTTTTTATGAGAAATGAATTGACCAAGAGCATTGCAACTGTTGCTGAACCACAGTAGATCTAGTTCTAAACTGAGAGGCCGTGATGCTGCTGTTGACCACCTTGCAGAGGAGTCCTCAACTTGGTGTATTTTGAAGCTTGCAGAGCATAGAGAAAGGTGAAAGCAATCTAAAGAATATAATGTGCCATATGGCTGCTATGTAGGATGTAATGAAAAGAACAGTTGGGCAAGGCAGGATGTGGATACTCTAGGCTTGTCTGAACCCCTAAATTAATTACAGTGTGGGCTGCATTAACTGTTGAAAAGCTGAAACCCAAACTGGGCGCAGGCTCTCCGTAGCTCGGGTGTATTCTCCTCTGCTTTAGCACCAGGCTGCCTTAGAAAGGTCTTGAAAATATTTACAAGGCTTTGAAAAGTAGGAGAGAGCTGAAGAAAACCACAAAAGTGAAATAAATGTAAATGCAATAACCTTTTTGTTCAGCTGACCTAGAAGATCCTAACTGTGTCAAGCTGTAATATTCTTTTCACACACTGTGAGGCATAGGATTATAAAGTTTGGGTGATTATTTTTTTGCTTAAGATGTATTTTACATTTTATAACTCGATTCATGCCTTTGCTGGTTGGTGGAGCATATTTTTAGTATCTGTTAATTACAGTGATTTCCTGGTAGCCAGATAAAGTTATGTGGAAACCTTTTCCCAAGCTGTGTTTCCTGTCGCGTTGGTCAGAAGCCGCTGCTTCTTCCTCCAGGTGCTGCTTCAGTAACTGGAATCTTGGCACGGGCAGAAAGTTATTTTCAGTGGTTTATCCTGATATTTATTTAGGCTTAATCTGCATTTCTTAAGGATCTCAAGAAAGCAATTTGTTTGTGTAGAGGGGATTTCCAAGGTAAGCCAACTTGTTGAAACTGCTTATTGGACAACTTCAAAAATGATTTCTCTGCATTGCTAAAAACTCTGCTTTTCCTCTTGACTCGATTATTTTGGGGCTAATTACAGTTTCCATATTCGGATGCAGTCTGTAATAATGCTAGTTAGAAATTATCAAGGAATACATACAGTCATTTTTAGTGACTGATTTTTTTAAATGAGGAAATACTTCAATAAAAATAATTCCATAATCTTAATTTCAGTAAAACGTCTCATAATGAAAAATACAGGCTTTAGAAAGTCACCGGGTAGTAAATCTCATTTGGAGAGATCTCTATTTTTTGCAACAAAGGTGATCTTTCTATTATTGAAATCCAGTGAAATCCTGACTTCCCATTCTGGTGAATCAGGGCTTAATCCTTGAGTGTAATTATTTCAATATCCTTTTGGAATTTTTCTTTTTTTTTTCTTACTTCCTGAAGAGACTGTTCAATTCGAGTTTAAAAACACTTAAATCTTGTAGTTTTCACGTGTTTTCTTTTCACTGCTATATGAAGAAAGACTGTTTGTACCTAATTCCTCTATCTTACGAGGTTTTTCTCAAGTTTTCCCAACAGTCTCCCCTCACTTCTCAGGAAAGTATAGAGCAAGAGTGCTCTGAACTTCATCCCTCATATTATCAAAGCATACTCTAAATTCTGTCAAAAATAATTGAAACATTTTTTAGAAAAACTACATTCTTTGAAGTGCTCCCCGGCGTCTTGTCTTGCTTTGATATTTTTACTTAAAAGGGTATATAATGAGTCAGTCACAAGTATGAGTTACTAAGTTATAATGCACTTGAAAAGTTATTTGGTGGGCTGTCTTCCGTCGTTTTCTGGTTTTATCATTCTGATTTTTGAAGGCTTTCTGTTGTTCAGTGCATAGCCAGCTTGCTAATAGGTTTTGACTGTCTCACACAATATCCGTGTAGCCGAATTAGGACGTTAGGGTCTGGATGGATGGGCAACAGGATGGATAAAGAACTGCTTGGCTTAGAGGGCAGCGGTTAGTGGGTCGTACTCTACCTGGGGGCTGGTAACAAGCAGTGCACGGGTCTGTGCTGGAGGAGGTGATGGAGGGCACTCTCACTTAAGTTTGCTGATGACAGCAAACTCAGGCGGATCCATTGGTACAGCAAGGGCAGGGCTGCTGTCCAGAGGGACCTTGAGCAGCTGGAGGAGCAGGCTGACAGGTAAATCAGTAAATTCAACAGGTACAAATGTAAAGCCCTTCGTCTGGAAGAGGAGGAGCCCCTGCAGCAAGACCAGGGGGATCCTGGGGAGGACTGACTTGGAGGTGTGTGTGGGCAGGAGCCAGCAGCACGCCTGGCAGCAAGGGAGGGCACAGCATCCTGGGCTGGATGAATGGGAACGGGGCCAGGAGATCAAGGGAAGGGATTATCCTCTACTACTCAGCATGTCTCCATGCTGTGTCCAGTTTTGGGCCCCCTGGTACAGGAGGAACATCAAAAACCTGGAATGAGTTCAGTGAAGGGCTGTTTGAGGCTTTGATATCTCCAGTGAAAGCAGAAATTCCCGAGAAGAACACTTGCATTCATTTTATGGGCTGGTTGAGTGACACTACAAAAACTGGATGAGCTATTAAGGGAGAAAAAAGGGCATTTAGTCTAAACTCCATTTTTTGTGTTAATCTTTGCCCTTCCCTCTTCAGAACAGAGACAGTTATGGATTCGAGTTCACATGAGAACTCTGAAGTAACAATAAATTAATTGAAGGAAAGCAAACAGTATGAAAGCACCCAAAAGCCATCCATTCAGACAGCTTGGCACCTTCCACCGTAGGTCTAAGGAATGTGTTGGCAACCTAACCACCCAGTGTTCTCAGTTACTGGTTTGTGGGTTTCCCAGTCATTCTTCTCGTTTGTTTTATTTGTAGCCCTACTTATTCAGGAAATCTGTTCTGCATAGCTGGAAAATGTTGTAGATTAAAGTATAAAACTGTCACTTATCTTGTTGGTTGGGTGGAAATTTTAGCTTCTGTGGCAGAATTTTAATCTGTAGAAAATGTCAGTCAGGCATATGAATGATACCAGAAAAAGGTGTTTTCATACTTGAGTTATATGGTGATATTTTTCCCCAGAAAAAAAAGTCTGAGGGAGGGAGAATAAATGCATTAAGGAGTATATGCTCCAGGCACTGGTTTTCTTATTTATTTACCATTGACCTTTAAGAGCAGGGGGCTGTCCTTTTAATGACTGGGATTAGCTGATACAGCTTCCTAGGTCCCATTATCTGATACAGGCAGGATCCAGAGGAGCAGAAGCAGATGGTGGCTGTAGCATTTTCTCCTGATGAGCTGTTTGCAGAAGTAGAGTCATCCCCTGAAACTTCCTGGTAACTCCTGACCTGACTAGAGGAGGTGAGGGCAATGTAGCATCTTGGTAGGGGTTACACATACCCACCAAGTACCTGCTTCAGGCTGGGGTGACTGCTTCCAGGGTAGAACTGACTTCATGCTTCAGTGCCTGCCTGTGGGTGCAATGAGCAGCTTGTAACGGATCAGAAGGGCTTGTGAGGAGGAGCTGGAGGCCAGGGAGAGCAGTGCTGGAGAAAATGAGGCTTTGTAGCAAGTGGAAGCTTCTATGGACAATGGTGCCTCCTGCTTCGCAGGAGGGAGGCTGCAAGTTGTCCTCTGGCTCCGAGGGAGGCTGACCTGTGGGGTGGCCGTGGGGCTGTTCCAGGGGATGGTGCAGAAGATTCCACGTCAGCACTTGAGTTTCCAACACTGGAGAATTATTTTGCCTCCTTTTAGTTCTGTCACAGCTTGTGTAGTATCGAGGTTGCCCTGTATTTGGGTTATTGTGGCAAGTCCTGGCAGTCTGCATCTAATTAGTGTTTTCTTCTTCTGTGCACAGCAGTGTCATTAAGAAATAGGTGCAGTTACTAATTCAAAGGTACCATATTATGGTGAAAGGAAAAATGCAGTAATATTTTAAGCCTGCCAGGTCTCAGTGATGTAAGGATCTGTATGTGGACGTGTCAGCGTATGAGGGCGTAGGGACGATACCTTCTTAGAACTCTGTTGGTGCTGGCTCTGTTCAGTGTTTCTGAGATTCATAAAACTACACGTGGATCATGGAGAGCATCATGCTGAAGGGCTTTGTAGAAGCAGCAATATATCCATTTGTCTGTTGTTTCAGGTTTGACCCTTAGCTTGGTTTAGCCATCTTAGCCGTTCTGACAACAAACAGAAACCCCACATGTAGCTGTTTGCTTTTGCTTAGCCAAGCAACTTTTATTATACCTGGCAGAGCATGAAATCGTGCAGCAAAGTACTTGATGTTAACTCGTAACTGACATTGGAGAGCAAGCCTGTGACAACTCTTCAGACAGAGAGTATTTTGAGTTTCCTTGGACTATGTCAGTGCAGCAGGCAGCTGCTGGCATTTAGCTTTGGCCAGTGACAATTTCAGTAGTTAACAGGACATTTTCAGCAGAGAGAAAGAACTGCACCAGAGGGTGCACTGCTAAGAAAAAAAGTTGTATCAGTCTCATGTGCTGTTTGGATACCGTCTGTGTTCTGGAGTTAAAAATATCCTGAAGTAGCAAAACTGCCAGAATATATTATGAGAAAGACAGGAAAGTTTTGTTGTCAGCGAGAGCCGCTGGCTTTTATTATTACGATTAAACAGCATTTCTGCATCATACACAAAGTTATTAATAATTGCTCATTATTCAGGACTGTAGGAAAGGAGTTGCTCCAAGGAAGACAGAGTCATCATACACTACAGTGTAATGGATAATAAAGATGTGCTGACTTAAAGGAAAATGCTTTTCTTATTATACACTGACACTTCTGAAATCTGTGCTAAGAAAAAGATTTCAGCTTATTTACTGGTGTTTTAATGGATAATTGGTGCATCGCTTCAGTTTTATGGCTCCTTTTGGCAACTAGCACAGCTCAGTTGCTTCTGTATATGGTCTGTGACCTTGACGCAGGCAGCAGAGCAAATTGCTGCTCTCGTGATGGTTTTGCCTGGTTTAATAGAACACACTCTGCATTCAGATAATAATCTTCATAATGGTAAATGCTTTTAATTAATTGCCTTATTTTACAATATCATTAATGTAACACTTTCCCTGGAAGACTGACATGATGCCTGTTCCAGAAATCCTTATGCTCTTTCAGCATTTGTCCATATGGATGCCATATTCTAGCTCTGTCTGTCTAGTGTGTGAAAGCTTGGACTTTTCTTACCCAGCAGTATTTGTTGAAGCTTCCCCTGATGGATAGAACAGACCAGCAGCTCTTCCCACCACCCCCATCCTTTGCATCAGCAGCTCAGCCTGCAAAGAGCTGATGAGACTGGTTTAGAAAAATGGACAGAGAACTCTGAGAAGAAGGTCTCCAGTTTATATATTCCTCCAAAAAAAGCATTTTTTTCTAAAGCATATTGTAATAGTGGTCTGGCGAGAGCTCGTACTTCAATAGCTAACACATCTTCTCATTCTAGAAGATGTACTCATTGCTAAGCAGCCTGATTTCTTTTCTTTGTACATATTCTGTCCAGTCAGCGACTCCTGCGGGGCAGAACAGGAGGGAAGGAGTTGTAAAGATAACCAGCCTAGTGCTGCTTTTGCTGTAGGGGGAAAGAGGAATTGCTGGAGACCCAGCATAGATAGGTATAAGCAAATTCAGTTGTCCCTGTATGTCTGTACAAGCTGGCCTGTTCTGCTTGGTGTCCTGTTAGTAATTCATGGCAGTTGGCTCAGCTTTTCGGTGTCCTTATCAGCATCATCATCTGGCACATTCTGCTGCGTACAGAGAACGCTCTGTGTATTGAGTTCATGGCTGTGTGGTGGTGTTGAAACTCAGGCTGCCTTCACAGCTCCCATGGATGGGCACCTGCTCTGCACGTAGGATACTCTTCAAAGGATTTTTCCAGTCTGTCTGAAGGCTGCCAAGCCAGGATCTCACAGGCACGTGCATGTGCACACATATGAGTGGATGTGTGTTTACACGTGTCTGCATATAAACATACATATATGTACCTTTCCACTCCTACTGTGGTGGAAATGTAGCTGCAAAGTGCAGAAACCTTCTTTCATAACAGCCTGTGTTAAGTCTGTAGTAACAGCCTGGTGGTATTGAACTGGTTCAGTAGCTTTTAAATTCTGAGAGTCAGGGGGACACAGATGCAACGTTTCATTTGTTTGTCTGTTTTGTGCTCAGCTGAGCTAGATGCTGAACACGCCCAGAAGGTTTTGGATATGGAGCACACCCAGCAGATGAAGCTAAAGGAACGTCAGAAGTTCTTCGAAGAAGCCTTCCAGCAGGACATGGAGCAGTACCTTTCTACAGGATACTTGCAGATAGCAGAGAGGCGAGGCAAGTTACAAAATACCTTCTGTGTAACCCACAAACTCACAACTTGGAGAATATTCTCAAAGGGTCGGTGTCAGCAGCGGGTTTAGTGCTTATAGATGAAGCACTGCGGTGTCTAAATTACTCTCCGGTGGAACTGAAGCTTTGGAAGAGCTCTTAAAACAAACTTTGGGTTCTAGGGGAACTAAACACCTGAGAAAATCAGTCAGATTCTCTGCTTGTTATCTGAGGAAATGTAAAGCACTGAGGTACACCTGGGATGGTGCTTTTCTTTGCAGCTGAAGAGTGCATCCTCAGCTATAAAAATAAGCATGGAGGTGGCCACATTGTGTGCCCTGGAGTTCCAAAGCCTGGGATTGTCACCTGGCAGGGGGTGCCTCAGAAAAATGTTACAAGTGCAGACAAAAGATCAGTGTGGCATTTCAAACCAGTTCCCAGTGGTAGCTACTGCCATTGTCCGTGTAACATGCAGAGAATGCCATTAGGACGTGGGAGATCAGATTAAACCGTCTTCTTATTAGGAGATGAGATGACTCAAGTCTGGCATCTCCTGACTAGTTAAAGCACAAGAATGCCACAGACTACAGACACTTCTGTGTGGGAGGTATCCATCTGTTGGGCCACAATGCAGTGATTTTAGCACCAGAAAGCAAGCAAGTGGGACATTATGGCACTCATGTGGCAGGAGAAAACCTAGGGACTCTGTCCCTGCTCCAGGAGCAGTTCTTCTCTTGTTTGTAATGTGGGAGTCTGTGCATGAGTGCTGTAAACAGTCATCCGCAGGATGCTCTGGATCGGGTGCCAGGACAGTCTGAGAAGCAGAACATGTAGGTTGAACTCCTTCGGTCTAGGAAGGAATGGAGTTTGGGTCTCCTGCTTTCTGTACATACATATATAGCCCACTTGGGCTAAAACTGGGTGTTGCCACTGGCTAGTACTGGACACACAGCCCTGTTAGAGGGTTTGAGTGCCTGTCTTGCTGAACTTCAGCTTTCCAGTGTAATGCAGGACCCTCATGTACCAAAGAAACTCTTCTCCTGAAAGATTCGATCCCGCAGTACATGTAAAGCTACAGAGCTGCAGTATAATTGGGAAAAACCACCCAAATGATGGGATTTCCTCTCAGTTCACCAATGAAGGCTTTTGATGGTGTAATTGTTAAATTCAGATAAATGGTTAAACTGTTCGTTGTAATTTGATGTTATACAAGCAGCAACTGGACTCAGATCTGAGTACCCCTGAACGAACTTGTTCCACATGCATACAATTTGTTGTTCAAGGAAGGAGATGCTCCTCCAAGTATTCATCGTGAAGTATTTCATTCCAGTATTATATTGGCAATAATAAGTCATTTGCTTGAAAATTAATAGTTTTAAGTGCTTATGCTGGGAGAAGATACTGGACATCAGCCTGGCTTTTACACAATACTGCCATTTACTGGGCCGATGGATGGAATGAGGAAGAAGAATGGCTGCTCTCTGTGGACATTAATCCTTGTCTCTGAATTTTCATGTCCCTTTGTGATGACGTTTCATGATGGTGTGTTTAAATCTGTATGTTCTTCTCTAAGACAACTTCCAGTTGGGAGAATTGGAAGGGAGCATTACAAAATGGAAAGTTTCCACCTTTGCCCCTGAGCCCCACCCTAGTGTATTTCTGACAGTGCTGTTGCTATAAATACTGTTGCTAAAATATTTTGGTTTACAAAACCAGTAAGGGACATCAGTTTCACAACAAAGGCTGCACAGAGTGCTCTTGGACTTGGGCTGAGACCACTGCTGAGCAGCTCCCTCGGGTGTGCTCCTTCCGTATTTAATTCCTATTAATTGTTACTAATGTCTACAATTACAGCAGCTGCACAGGTAGTAACATCCCGTGGCTGTCACTTTACTCACTGCACTGTTTTTACTACAGAACCCATTGGAAGTATGTCTTCCATGGAGGTGAACGTGGACATGCTGGAACAGATGGACCTCATGGACATGTCTGACCAAGAAGCACTCGATGTCTTTCTGAACTCAGGAGGCGAAGACAGTAACATGCTTTCTCCCATGCTGGGTATGATACTTGTGCTTAGAGACGAAGTGAGAAGTCACCAGTACTGCTCTCATTTGTGATGGCTGAGGTTCTAAAACATTACACTTTACGTAGACTGGATATTTTTCATTAGTGGTTTTCCAAACGTGACCATTTAGTTGCAGTACAAGAGAGCTTGCTGCAAAGCTGCTTGATATTTCTGCACTGTCTCTTCTTTCATCTAGTTACTACAGCTTCATGTTCTGCTTCTCGTGGTATCAGTAGGTGATGTGTTACCTTCTGCTTTCAAGGTACAGTTTTCTCTCTGGGGTTAATAGAGGACATTTTAACAAACACCAACAGAAAGCCTGTGGTAGTTAGGGTTTTATGTGCAACTTTCTTAGAATTTGTCCAGAATTTTGGCATTTTGAAGTAAATTTGCCCAGTTGTATAGTACAAGATCTTCAGTGAGGGATACTCGGAGACATGGTTCAACGTAGCAGTCCGTGTGTATGAAACATGGCAACGTACTGCAAGCTTCTAAATGGTGATGCTATTACTGCAGCTCTTCCACGTAGCTTTCTGCTGCGAGTATGTTAGTCAAATTGGATTAAATGAATCTTAATCCCAAATGTTGTTTATGTGTTCTGATGAACAAAACCAGATTTACGTTTCTGGCAAGCTGCAGCACGAGGCGGGTTCTGTTTAAAGCAGGAAATTAGTAACACTGGATACTTTACCCACCAGGGAAGTGTGCTTTCTTAATTAAAAACTTCTGGTAGCACTAAAATTCTTTTTCCTAAAAGAGCCAAAATAAGTTTCCCTGGGGCAGATGACGAAGCTGCTTTAAATGTACTTATGATTTCTTTTGAAATACAGGTTAAAGTTTTTTATGAAGGTACTTACAGTGAGGAGAGACTTTAAATCCTATCCTATATTAATAATATCCTGGGGCAATTTTCTCCCTCCCTATGTAAAGGTGATTATTACCCGCTGTGAAAATGAAAAGCTTACGGTAAGTAGTCAAAGCACGCTTGACTACTAAAGGTTTTTGTGGTTTAGTGCAAAAACTAAATTCAGATGGCTGGTTTTGGACAGGCACCCAATTCACACCCTGTTAAAGTTGATCACCGTTTGAGCACGCAAGGAATTACAGAATCCAGGACTGCTCTCCCCTCCCGGGGTCTCCGGCAGATTTTGGACCAAGAAGCGTCGTGTCTTAACAACAAACTGTAACTGGATTAGCTAAGGCAGTGTAGAAACTGATAGGTGGGGTTATTTTTGCCTAAATAGATGTAAAAGTTCTTTAGTTCTTGAAGAACACATGCATTTTGTGCTCTAATGTAAGTATTGCAGTGTGTGTCTCTGTGTGTTACGTGTATGCACATAAAGCCGGCAGCCAGCTCGCTCCTCTGCAGTTACCACTGCTTGTCAGTCGGGCCATGGTGGTGGCAGATGATGCGTGTCCCCCCCAGTCAGAAGGGATTTTTGTGCTTGTTTAAGGACCCAGCCCCCTAGTACCAAGCCAAGTACGCAGTAGGCTTCATGCCCAGAAAAATGGAATGGCTGAAAGAGAGCTCTTCATTTTGCTGTCAGCGGAGAACGGGGTTGGTCAGGGCAGGGTTTGGTTCATGGTTTAGTGAGGGCCACAGAATGCAGGTGAGTTCTTTTAGCAACTGGTAAAAAAGAGAATTGGCTCAAATCATGAGAACATTCTCAGACTTGTTTTGCTCTGAATGTTGCCAGCTTACAGGCACTGGTTTTGTAACGTTTCGTGACAGTTGCTACATTGACCCAAAGAATTAACTTGCCTCTACCACTCCAGGAAACTTTTCCTGTGTGTGTGTTGTGTAAATTAATCTAATGCGTGCTGGTGTGCACAAGAAGAAGACAGGTATCTTCAGAAACATCTTCCTACCATCACTTCTATCAGTATAAACTGATGTACTGCCCGAGGAGGCACCTCAGCAGACCTGCTGGACATCCTGGACTGACTCAGCAGGGTGTTTCGGGCCAGGCAGGTTGGTTGGCTGTCAGAGCTGCGCATGTTGTACCAGGTGTTTGGGAACTTGTGTTGAAACGGAGACTTGCTGAGGGCACGTTTCCCCTGGAGTTCCTGAGTCCCAGAGGGGCTAAAGCCACGTCTCCTGCAGGGTCCTGCTGTCCAAGTTCATGTCCAGAATTTATGGTTGCAGCTAGTCAGGGCAAGAAATGTGCCTGAGCAACAGCCAGTGTGCCTTACAGGGTCGAGGACAGGCTGCTGTTGCCACCAGATGCTGTCACCACTGCTACAACTGGGGTACTTGGCCAGCCTGGAGAGCATTCACGGGGCAGTGTAGTGAGAACTGCTCTGCTAACAGCCGTAGCAGAGGAAAGGTGTAATCAGCTCATTGCCATCCAACCCTCTTCAAAGATTTTTATGTAAAATCCCACCAGATTTTTAAGAGTATTTTCTACAGTGCTGAAGCTGGTGGCCCTGACTCTGGAGAAACCCTTGTTTTAGTTACAGTGGGGAAGGGAAAAAGGGCTTTATTTGGCAATCACTGAGAGTGTTTAGGTGTTTCTTGATCTGTCCTTATTTACTGCCTGGAAGTGGCCAGAGAAGAGGCTCTAAGATAATTTTCAGAACTGAACTCTCAAACTGCAAGCGAACACCACTACATTGGACTTGCTTAGAAGTGTTTTTGTAGAGGATATGGAGGGAGCGGAGACTTAAAATCCCATTCCTGTGAGCCTGAGCTATGTACAGCTTTGCCAGAGGAATTCTTTCATGTTCTGGGCAAGAATTTCATTTGCTTCTGCATCTTGATTTTTAGTCAAAACTGGAGATGACTGTTACTGCCCCGCTCCTGCTTAATTTTACCTTCACCGAGGTTTGCGGTGTTCTTTTGGGACAGATTTTGTCTGGAGGAGTTTCTGACTGGTGTCAATTCTCAGCACATGCTGAAGTCTGAAAGGACTTTACCAGAGTCCGGGGTAGGAGGATTAGTGCTCTGGGCCACCAGACAAGCTGGACATCAGCTGTGGCCCTTCCCAGAGTCAGGACTTACGGCTCCTGCCATCTTGCCTTATTTGATGGCAAGCATTAGTGACACTAGAGCGAGTGAGACGCACGCCATCAGAAATAGATTAAAACCAGCCTGTGGCTTGTATTTGAGACCAATTTCAGCAAAGCCAAAAGCTCTGTGGGTTTTTTTTAGGGTTTATTTTAATGGTGTTTTGTGAAAGAAGCCAAACAGCCTGAATGCAGCTCATTGACCAGCACCAGCTTGGTTAATAGCGATGTCGCCATTCACTTGCCGAGCCGCAGCTTGATTTTTGTTCTTTTTTTCCAACTCTAAGGGCCCGACTCCAACACCTACGTGAATGAGATAAGTCTTCAGGTCCCGAGCCAGTCTGAATTACGACAGAAGCTGTCTTCGCTGTCATCCACCTGTACCGATTCTGCCAGCCAGGATGCGAGCGAAGGGGAGTCTCCAGTGGTTCAGTCTGATGAAGAGGAAGTTCAAGTGGACACTGCTCTTGCTGCTGTAACTGAAAGAAAGGGTGCTTCAGATGTTAGCGATGAAAGTGACTCTCAAACTATTTGAATCTTAAACCCATATCCTTTAAGAATGACTTCTGAATGAATGAACACGTGAATGAAGAGCTTGCCTGTGTAACAATTTCCTAGCCAAGCGTAACAGCCAGATCTTTTTACTTGGCAATACCAACTTTTTACAGAATTGCCAGTCGTGTGGAGGTTGGTTTTTTTAAAAAAAAAAAATGCCTAAAGCACACACACTTTAACAGTAGTCTCGGGGCTCAGGGGAGCAGTAACTGTTGTATATACTATGTATAAGAGAATTAAAGGGGAAAGATCCAAGTTCCTTTGACCACTAACCTTTAAATGGCTGAAATGACTTAGACTTGATATGTAATACTGAACCCAAATTGTTCCTTGCATGTTTTCAGCTGCTGCAACTGAAGATTTAGGATCCAAACCAAAATGAAAAGTTATTTTCTACTCTTTACTACCTACTGTCTGCCAACTGCCTTTGTCTACTACTGCAGCAGTGTCGACTCTCTCACACTTCTTATCCAGGACCAACTTAGTTATCGTAGGTGTTAAGGAAAAAAACAGAAACTGAAAAGGAGGAGAGATGCGTACTGAAATGTTACGCTCCTCGTGGAGCAGATACCTTAGCATTGTATAAACTTACTCCTCTTTCAAGATAAAATAAAGTCTTTCTATCCCAACCCTGTCTTTTACTTGATTACCCAAATATTTTACCCGACAGTGAACAGAGGAGACTAATTCAGCAATCAGAAAAAAGAAGGTGGTTATTTATACTGAGCACCAGTGTAATTTACTTTTCCCTGGTACCATCTGTTTGACTACACTGCTGCAAGCCAGCAATTTAAGGGAAGTAAACCTGAACGAGGTATAAATTAAGTGCATACATTTTATAAACCTCAGGACCCGTAGTCATCGTCCTCTTACTGCCGTATTTGTCTGCACTCTTTTCTTTTCCTCTCTAAACCTGAGGTCTGAACGTGTCTAACAGCTCTTTCTTGTCAAGTCTCGCACTCTGTCTGCAGGGATCTGCTCTCCTCTGAGAAGGCTCCTGGCTCCTGCTCCTCATGCACGGAGGGAAGGAATGTATCAGAAACAGAGTAAGTAAAAGGCCGAGCCGTGGTGTCGATCCCTTCCAAAGCCCTGCCCTGGCAGAGCTCAGGGCTGGGAAGGGGGCACCTCCTGCTGCCCTCCAGCTGGGCAGGGCCCAGTTCCTTAAGGATTCACCCCCTCTCCTGTTACCTCACCACGTGTTTCCTGACCCCTCTGGGAAAGGAAAGCTAGAAGCTCGCTACTTACAATTAGGTATTTACTATTTAACGAGGCATCCATCTGTTGAAAGAAGTTGTTCTTGAAGGAGCTGACTTTATTCCTTTCCAGAAGACAGACAAAATGTCCAAAAAAGTTTTGTTTTTTTATTAAACCTCGTAGTACAAACCTGGAAAGTAAACAAAAAACTGGCAATAAACAACATGAAGTCTTTCCTTACAAGGAAAGAGAGCAGAGCAGCGCTAATAAATTAAATGTCAAACTGTAAGCCATAGTCAGAAGTTTACTGTCAAGAGGGAAAAGTACACAGCAAGGCCATAAAAACCAGACAACCACATTTGAAAACACTTGACTCTGTTTATGTTATTGTTAAATATTCCAAAACAGTTCAGTCTTCTGCAACAACAACCAACAAACTGTAGTATAGGACTTTCCTGACAGTCACCACTGGCAAGCTCAGTGCAATATGGGTAGCTACGGTATCGTTGAATTCAATTACGAAACAAAACAGTTTGTGAAAACATTTTCCCTTTTTTATTCCACACATACTGTACACGCAACCAGAAAAGGGCAACAGCTACTCCATTATTATTTTTTGTTGTTGTTCAGTGATGTAAGCAGCACTTATAAATGTTACAAGAAAAACCCTGTAAGCATCCACTCCAACCGATGAAGAAAGTGAAACGTAAGGCTTTTCTTCATCTTGTCTCTTCGCCGTCCCTCCCCCCACCCCAAGAAAAGGCTCAAGTATTTAAAAAAATTTACAGGCATATGTACAAAAGGTGTGAGTTTTTTTTTTTCTTTTCTTTTTTTTTTTTTTCCTGTTACAACATGAAGAGAAAAATTAGACAAGATGAAAGCAAAATGCATTTTCACATTCAAAAGAAAGATGCAGACCTGCTAGTGGCTCTAAATGTGATCATAGAATGAAACAAATTCCAAACAAAAATTAATGCTCGACTGTGTAAAGGTGTGAAAACCAGCAGTGGAATGGACATGGAATGTTAGAAAGATTGCACGTCTATGACAAAAGAAGCACTTATGGCTTCAATCACTTTTTTCTTTTTTCTTTTTTTTTCTTTTTTTTTTTTTTTTAAAGGATGCTATTGAAGGGTTTTTGATAAAGTAGCCAACAGCACCAAAAAATAACAGAATGGATTTCCTAATGAAATCAGGCACAGTTTTCCCACATGACTCCTCAAGGCAGGCAGTCTTTTTTCCTCCTTTTTTTTTTTATTTTCTTTTTTTTTTTTCTTTCTTTTTTTATTCTTTTTATTTTTTTTTAATTTTTATTTTTCCCCCTCAAAACAGATGCATAGTGATGTGCTGGTAAAAGAGAACATACTCCAAATCTCCTCCTTTTGCCTACAGTTAGGAAACAAAGTCCGTCTTCAGCTGCCAAAACCTCCCAAAGAAAGCGTGTATTCTCCAATTTAAAAAATTACAAAACTCATCTTGCCGTGACAGAATAAAAGACAGCCAAAGTAAAGCAATTTCTTTCAAGTTTTTTGTCTCCTATCCCTTTTCTCTCTAGAAAAATCTGCTCACATGACTGGAGAACAAATTATAAAACACATCAAACTTTAACCTATTCAAAAAATGGGTTAAAAGCCTCTTTTTTTTTTTTCTTTTTTTTTTTTTTTTTTCACAGTTACCAAAAAGGCTTTTTCTTTTTTTTCAGCCATCGGGACATTACAAATTAATATTTTATCAGCCCCTCGCCGTGTTTCAAACAGTGAACGTACGGCAGTTTAAAAAAATCAGACTGCTGTATCTATCTAGTCTAAGTACAAAAAAAAATTCAACAGTTTAATGCTAAAACAAAATTAGTTCTCTAAAACCAGAAGAAAATCTTCTTTAGAGCTAGTGCAAAGACAGCTTGTATTCTACAGCAAGTACTCCAAACTATGGTATAATAATTACAAAAAATATATATAAATTGACAAAATGAGAGTGTTGGCATCTTCAGGATTAACTTGAAGCACTTTTGGATGAACTGGAGGATGAAAGCCTAGATGATGGCACGTCGACTGTCGCTCGCTTACGAGGTCCTCTTTTTGGTGTAGGCTTGCTGATACAGTTCTCAATGCTGCCGTTTTTACCAGATACTTTTCCACAGATTTGATTGACTAGACTGATGATTTGTTCCTGTTTGGGATGAGGGAAAAACAAAACACGAATTAGCCTCTGCTCTCTCTCCAGGCGCTTCTGGTGGGCAGAGATTGGGCGCTGCCTTTTCTAACTGAACTGGGAGTGAAAAAACCCCTATGTATTTGCAGACTATGCAGAAGCTTCCCTCCTGTACTACTTACAGCCAGGAGTTTTTTAGCTGTGGAGTAGGCCAAATGCTGCCCTTGCTGAAGCCCCCTCCACCACTGTCTCTAAAGACAGTATGCAGATGAGAAAGGTCTAAGCTCTGGTCACTATGCAACAATAAAGCAGCTGGACTGCAAGGTTGCTGCACTAGGGTCAGAAATGTTCTTCACCTGCAATTTAAAACCCGCTGCTAAGCAAAGTGATAAATGCTATAGATTCAAATCCACACTAACGTGGCTCCTAAGTCACTGTTTCTTTAAGCAGAAGATTCCACTTTTTCTCCTTGTGGCATTATTGTCATTGCTCAGAGGGTGCTACTTTGATTTAGGGTCTCTGGGTGTCAGGTGCTCTGAGCACAAAGGCTGGGCCACAGGTCCCTGGCACTGTGCTCGGCAAGGGACAGAAGCCCTCGGACTGCGCGTCCGGTGTCTCGGCTACGTCGCCGCTCCCAGTGCCACTGTGTCGGGGAGGTGCTGGAGTGGGGGGTGGGAGGTTTTCCTGAACTGTCCCATCCTAGCACCAACTCTGAGAAATTATTTTGTACAGAGTGGAAACAGCTTCTTAATTAAGTGAACCTATCAGTTAAGCAGATGGAACAAATGGCATTTGGCACACAGGTTACCTCGCTCTCTCCCCATGCACAGCCCTCAAACCAGGTTCTGCAGTAATAACCAGAACTGTCTGTCAGGAACCTAGAAGCTTTGTGACAGCTTTTTACATTTGACAAAAATCCTCCTCCTCCTCCAGCACTGAAGGAGAGGTTTCCTTGCCTTTCCAGTGCAGCCTAAGGTCTCTACTCTGTAATTATAGAAACCACACAAAACTAATCACTGTATGTGATGCTGCTGGGAAGTGTGGCTTTGAATTAACAGCTCTGTGAAAACGCAGGATGTAAGTGATGCAAATCTCAGAAATGAGAGAAATGCATTAAAATTTCTGAGTATCTTCCTGAAACTCTTTGGCGCCTACTGCATTAGAAAGGCAGCTTGAGTGTTACCTGGGCCTCACAGGTCGTATTTGTTTATACAGCATCTGACACCAGAAAAATCTTCCATTAAAAATGAAGGAAGCCGCAAGGGCGTGATCTGCCTCAGGCTCCTTTGACCTATGTGCATACATCGGAAACTGCTGAGAAGCCCGTCTCAAAAAGCTACTCCTACCAGCACTGACCTCTAAGAGCTGATTTTGTCACTTCTTCCACTGCTTCACTCTGCACAGCTGGAGCAAACGGTCTCTATGCCCCTCCCCATCCCCTCATGCAGTGGAGGAATGGAGTTGGCAATACCTGACCGGACTGCAGGGCAGGGTCAGCCCAGAACTCAGGCACAGACCTGAACCACCCAGCTCAGTTCTGCGACTGCTCAGCTTCACATTTGTGTGAAGCCTTTACTGGACTTCTCATCCCCAAGTACTCTCTAAGTTGACCTTAAAGGTTCAAGCTGGACTGGAGCCAGTCAGCATGAATTTCAGTTACCAACAGAGAAAAGTGAGCCTGAAGTGCTGAAGCTGCTGTAAATTAACCAGTCAAAGCAGAGCCTCACGTTCCACAGCACCCCAAAGCACTGAAGGGCTTCGCTGTTCGGTAACACGTTATCATGCAGCTTATGCTTCAGGTTTGATCTCCATAATCACATTTCCCCCTATTTCTTAGATCACAATAAAGCGCCTTCTTCCCCCACCAGAAAAACCCAAGCACGGTCTCCTGCGGTGTTGGCAGAAGGGCAGAGCTGCACCTGCTCCCAGGCTGCCCCTGTCACCGCTCAGCAGCAGAGCTGCATCGTACAGACCTCGTCGTAACGGTACATCATTTTCAGTCCCCGGCAAGACTTCTGTTTTTCCACGTGCCGCAGGGCACACTCCAAGCAGAAGACGACGTTTTCGTTCTCCTGAACCACCTAGAGAAAAATGCGGGAGGGGGGACAGGACAGGACAAGTGCAGTAAGCTCCAAACTGTAGCCGTGGTGTGTACACAAAACTGAATTATTGGCTGAATTATTAAACCTCTGGTTTACTCCAAGTTAGCAGAGGGAGGTGTAAACAAGAGCATTACACACTGTGAAACGATGCAGAAGGTGCAAGAAGAAGGAAGTGCATAACCCCTTCTGAGTGAGGGTGTTGGCAAATAAATGTAATTTAAAAAAACACAACCACCAATAGTACTGGAAGCCCAAGCTAAATAATGATCAGTGCTTAAAAGCTTTCTCTAATGTCTAAAATATATATATCTATTTCCAGCCATTTCTGGTTAGTTTAAATGTCTTGAGTAAGGATAAAAATCAGCAGCTTGGCCAGAGGATTCCTCAGCTCCTGGCTCCTTCAGCAGGGGTCACACGTGCACAGCTGGCTCCTTGCCAAGCCTGCGCATCCAGCTGGAATCTGACGACCCCCGCTGACTTTTTGTCCCTTATTACTGTCCAGAGTGACAAGGAAAAGTCCTCCCCTCAATTACATTTACCCCAGAGCAAGCAAACCAGAAATAAGGGGTTTCTTGATTGTTTTGTTAAATAAACTCATTTTAAAGTCATTTCAAACTAGACCTGCTCGAACAGTGGGCTAAAGACGTAGAAACTGAGCGTATTCTGTCCTAGGGAGGGAAACAGCTACAGCTGATCATTTAACAGTTGTATTTCCATCAAAACCCTACGTTTCTAACCAAGAAATCCTAAAAGATGGCAGGAAAAAAGGACTGACTGTGGGCTCGGGTGCACTGTATTATGTTTATCTAAATATCTGATCTTGGAACGAAGGGGTAAGTACAATTTTAGAAGGTTCTTTTGGTGTTTTTAATGAAAATTACTCCATTTTTAGGTGTCCTGCACACAGCTGAACCTGTCACCACAGTGGTTAGCACACCTTCAAAAGCCTGTAGGCAATTACTTCTTAAAAAAAGAAAGTTTATGGGCGTGACTTCTTTGTTTGAACAGACAGGTTGGCAAACAGCAGCTGTGCCTGACAGGCAGGCTACACCTCCCCTGCAATCTGGCTCGCGGGGGAATTGTCACAGCACGGGCTGTAGCTGCACGCCTGAGACTCGGGGCGTGTATCTGAGCTGCTGTCTCCCCCCAAGAGCCGTTCTGCCCGGGACCTGCTGCTGCTGGCAACCCGCAGGTACCTCTGTCACCCCTGCGAGGGCGATGCGGACGGGCTCGGGGCTGTCTGAGAGCGGCCGAGTGCCGGGCAGGGAAGCCAGCTGACACTGACTTGTCTCCTGCCACCGCTGCCCCAGGCGAGAAATGTTCTGACGCACACGCGTCGACATCTCCGCGCCTCGCGTGCAGCGCGTGAGAGGACTCCGTAGTCCTGGGCTGTCTCAAATGCTGATGGCCCCTTAGAGTCGGTTAGAACGGGGGGACAGTCCCCCGGTGGTGGCGAAGGGTTTCACTCACCATGGAAAGGTAGCAGAGGTGCTGACAAATCTGACATCTCCTCTCCGACGTTTCTAACTGCAACCACTTTCGAGGCTTTTTCTTGCCATCCATCCCCGTGCTGCTGCTGTCGTGGCTGCCGTAGCGCGCTGACGAATGGAGCCCTGCCTCGTAAAGCTGCCGCCGCTGCCTCAGCTCCGTGTCCCTGTGAACGTTTTATGCAATTAGACACTGGCATCGCCGCACGCCACCGCAAAGCCGCGAACCATCACCCTTTTACCACAACCGTCACTGAAACCTGAGCTCCACACAGCAAAGCCCTGAGTGTTGCTGGAGGTTGGTGCCGTTCCCTACGTGTGGTGAGACAGCCGGCACCACAGAAATGCTGCCTAATTGCAAAAGCTGTTTCTGGATTTGAACAGGGACCACTGTATCAAGCCAGTGGTTCTCAAACTGCTCCAGAGAGAACTGGGGACTGCCGAGTGCTTCCTGGAGGTTGGTGGTTGGTCGGGGCCTTGTGGAGTCGGGAGATGTGGCTAACAGGACTGTCATTCCTCAAGTTGCCAAAAGCCACCGTGAGGAGGAGGAGCCGTTGCTGTCAGGAGTAACACAGCCACCTTCATCAGGAGGCAGAGATGAACCAAGAACCAAAGATCTGCTGCCACAAGGTGCTTCAGGCAGGAAAGGGGGAGCAGGGCAAGTGATTGTGCCAAAAGACGAAGATCTTGCTGGACACCCAGGGGAAAAAAAAAACAACAGATGTTGTCAAATAAGAATAAAGTCTTAAGCCCTTCAGCCACCCTTCACCCACGGTGGACAATACTTCCCATGCTGACCTGCACAGCACTGGGAGAGCAGGAGCATTGGAGCTGAGTGGAAGACAGCAAATGTGGAGTGAGCAGAGCAGATGGAAGGGGAGGATAAAAAAGCTCACCACCAAACAGCTGAAGATGGGTGGAGAGCCAAGCTAAGCAAATGGCACGGGCAAACTGAGCAACCAAGGCAGATCAGGAGAGGAGGCAGTAAAAGAACACAGAACAAACAAGCAAAACAAAACAAAGGGAAAAAAAATACGGTGCAGTGTTCCACTTTGGGTTTTTTCAGATTCTGTTTGTGAGTTTGTTTTACATAAGCAGCCACAGGAAGGACCGATATCCTCTAGAGAATTCCAACCTAAGCGTAAGAACAAGTTTGAGAACCACTCTGATAGAGGTCGATGTGATGGTGTAAGAGCAGGCACCAACATTTCTGTTTCACCTCTCACACTTGCAGACTTTTCCTCTTCAAGGAGAAAAAAAAAAGGCAAAAAAAAAAAAAAAAAAGGCACTTGGAAGTGATTATTGCCACCAGCACAGGGGAACCAGCTGCAGGTAAAGCAGTCAGCACACCTCTGAACACTAAAACAACACATGGGCTGTTTTCCCCTTCAGTATGTCACTGGGAATTTCCCAACTGAACATGCTAGTTAAATACAGTTTGTAGATTCCATCAAAACTTTCTTGACATCTCGAGTACCAGTTGTCACAAACTTGAAAGATAGGTAGCAACTACATGGTAGGGAACAAAAGAGAAGATCATTACACAGGAAGCCAGGCAACATTATATATTCTTTTTTTTTACCTATCTTTTTTTTTTTTTTTAGGGAAACCCTAAACATGTTTCCTTAATACTGAAGAGCAAAAGGAGCTTGAAGGGGTTTTTCCTTCAAAACATTCAAGTTCTAATGCAAGATGTGTTAGCACCAATGCATAAGCTGCCCACTCTAAGTACCTTCTACGACTGTACCACAAGAATCTTGATGCTGAAGACAAGGGTTCCTGGTGCAAAACCCATTGCAGACCTGGACTGATGGAGGCTGCTGATGCCAAGAGGTTGAAAAACTAAAGAGAAGTATTTAACCGCTTGGCACCGTGTAGCTCATCTGCGTCAGGAGATCCTCACTCTCAGCACCAAGAAGAACAAAATCAAAGCTCAAGGCAAATTGTAGTTTTAGTTCTTTGACAGTGCCCAGAGTAGGGAATATTCAGTGTAAGACATCCTAACCACGGGCACTCTTGCGTCAGACACAGCCAAGGAAACTGCTTCTTCCAGGTGTGGCTGTCTCCAGCTACGTTTGCTGGGCTTTGGCTGGGTTAAGGAGGTGAAAGACGTGCGCCTGAAAGGGTTACTTACGTCATCCACCTCTGGAGTCTGTCAATGAAAACAAAATAGGTAGGACAAGCCCCCAATTCGTTACCTGAGCTCTCCGAGAAGTGATGATATCGTACTCAGAGTCGGTCCGTTTTCCTTTTTTGCTTCTGCTGTTGCAATCTGATAAAGCAACTTTTCCATTGAAAATGGTTTGGCGATACGTCGTCTCTTCATTTCCTGGGACAGAAATCGCCAAATTAGTTCTCGAGCAAATTTGACAATAAGAAGTTATTTAGAATTAATTAGATGTAGCAAAAAGCATCCTTTTAAAACAACCAAAACTAAAAGTTTTCTAGAAAATAACCTAAGTCTTTATGTTCCTGACTTAAATCCAGCACCTCACTTCACACCGAAGGAACTGCCGATTATCAATCGGTCCTCCCAGTGGAAAGGCAGCTGCCCAAGTGCTTTGCTGAATTGGGTCTTCCTGGTGAAAGGACTGAGAGAGAAGATTTTCTGCACATGCAGAACCAGTGCCACAGAACAGGACTCGAAAGCCTAAACCAAGTGAGCTGCTTTCTCGGGAATACCCTGGTGCCTGTTATATCACTGTCTGCATCTACAAAGAGAGTGAAACCAAATGCAAGGATTCCAGTGCCAGCACATGTCAGGCACGCCCTCTTTTCAAAAAAGAGAATTAAACAAAAAAAGAATAAAGCAAGAATAGGAGAAATATGCCAAAAAGGAGGAGGAGGACACCCAGGCACAGGTTAGCACGCAGCTCACGTAAGCGGAGGAACCAATGAACACCTCAAAATTCCACCCCCAAGAATTCTCTTCCTGCAGAGGCCAAAAGGAGAAACCCAATCCCATAAACTCAGTAATACACAATCTGCAGCTCAGCCACCCAGTGAGGTTCAGTCTTCTGCTTGAAGCCCGGGACTGCTATGAGTTTGCATCTTCTACAGCAAGGTCTGGTAGGTGCGTGGGAATTAAAGAGAACAAGTAGCTAACCAGGCAGACGTCAGGGAAAAGGAGACAACAGGCAAGAAAGGGTTTCACTTCTGCCTGTTACCAGTCCCCTCCTGTGTAAGCTTTTAAAGCTGCATCTTTCATTCCTGTCAAAACAAACTGAGTGATTTTAGTATTTTAGCCCTTTTGGCAAAATTCCTTGATTTACTCTGCAGTTAGAAAAGTCTGAGAGTTTTCCCAGTGTCTGAAGAGGTACCTTTTGGTTTATATAATCTCTGAGAAGCTTCACCTGATGTTACCACTGGAGCATAATGTGAAGCTGCTGTTTCAGCTGGAGTTAAGCCCACTAAATACCTACTCATCACAAGCAAAATGAAGATTTATCTTTAACCTGAAATATTTTTCACCCTGTTTTGTAACCCTCATTATGTGCTCTCAGTGTTTCTTTTATCAGAACCACTAGATCTTGAAATCAATAGTTTTTAATAGCAGAGTTGCATGCATTGAAGTGATTGTATTATAAAAGGATTAGTAACCTTTGCTGACCAAAAAGCATTCCAAAGAGGGCGACAGACAAGCAAAGCATTCTTCAGAAGGTTCTGCTAGAGCCTGCCTGGGGTTGGAACAGCTGCACTTTAGGAGTGGTATGAGCAGCAGGCAACACGCACAGCCAGGATAAAAGGCCAAGTGCTGGAGGAGAAAACCGAGGTTGGCTCCTGCTGGCTGGCAGCTCAGGGACCTCCTGAGCCTGGCCAGGTCTGTGCTGTGAGCACCACAACTCACTGGATCTGTGTGTTTGTCTCAACGTCTGAATCCATGGGCATTTTTCTCTTCCACACAGTACTGAAATACACAGATAAGTGTGTTTTTTAAAGCAGACTTTTGTTTGCTTTTGACCTGCTGCCTCATCACTGCTTTTAAGGACGTGTTTTTCAATGTTACGAGAGACGGTGAACCCTCACATCATGATCATCATCACCCTGCCACTCGTGGCAGGGACAGTCTTACATCTCTCGGTCATCCATTTTCCAGGCTGAGTAGTCCTACTTAACACAGAGGCTCATTCATACCTTTAATCACCAATCTCCACTGTGCTTGTTCTAGATCTAACACTGAAGATTTTTTTAAACCCTCCAGAGCACGTGGCTGGCAGCCCCACAGGAATCCAAAGACCTCTTTCCTCAGTAGCAAGAGCCCGTTCCAAGCCATCACTGTGTCTGTCTAATTAGGATTCTTTTCTAGTCCTGAGTCATTTAAAATTTATCAATCCATTTCCTCATTCAGATCACTCGGTATCATGAGATCTTGCTGTAACACCTCACAGCCTTAATTTTTGCTGTCATTACCGTTACCATCCTCAGGCTAAAGGATTACTTCTCTTTTTAGGTTATTTATGGATATGTTGAACTGCACTGGTCTTAGTAGGAGCACAGAAGGAGACCTCCCCCCACGATAAAAACTGACCATGCGTTCCCATCTTCAGCTTCTTTAAATGAGGTTTCTTTCACCATGTAAACTTCCCTTCTCAGCTGGTGGCAGGTTAACTTCTTTAAGAGCCTTTGCTGAGGAACCTCACCCAAGGTCTTCCAGGAATGCTCACAGTCACTGTCAACAGGATCTCCTTTGTCCATCCATCCTTCCAAAAGTTTCCAGGCCTGGGGGCCAAGACCTGGCTGCAAAAGCCACGTTATTGCCCTGGTCTCATTATTTTCTACTTTTGAGTTGTTTTTTTTCCTTTAGGAAGCTGTTTTCTGAAATCTCTTTTTGGTCTGCATGTCTGGATTTACATCTCGCCAGAGCACTGTTTTATTTACATCTTCATCCTCTGGAGACGAAAGGGATTTTTTTGGTCTCATTTCAAACAGGCTCCTTTCCCCCGGTTCAGCCACGCCACGTTTAGTGGTTGTCTATTGAATTTATTATTTTTTTTCGCTAGGCAGTGCACATGTCGTGAGCCTCTCTACCTTGACATCTTTAAACAATTTCTATGCTGCACGCAACCACTTGACCCTTTCTGCATTTGTAATTTAACAAGCTTCCTTGTTTTTATGCGAGGCTCTTTTGCAATGACACACCACAGTAGTGGATATTTTGCTTTTTAGTGCTCTTTCAAGGTTCTCAATCTCTGCTCACCATCACAGCACAGCTCTTCCATGATGATGTTTGGAACTGGGCTCCACCACTGCTGAGAAGTGAGACAACAGTTTCTTCTCCTCATCTGGATTTCCTCACCAGCTGCTCCCTGAAGCCCTTTGGGTTGTGGCACCCCACAACACAAGCACTGTCCTAGTCAGGGAGAGGATGCCAGCATTTCTCATCATCATCATACGTCCTGTCCTCACAGCTTCTCTCACCTCTGTTAGCATGACCCAGGCTGCACCTACACACCATCCAGCACAGCGAAGCGGGAGGAGCCGATGGGCAGAGCGACAGTCGATGCTGACTGAGGACCCAAACATCCACAGGACGTGTGTGAGTAAAGCCTAAGCTGGACTTCAGAGCAGTCCAGCCTGGTGCTGCGGCCACCTGGCCACTGCTGTTGGGAGGACCTCAGGTGCACTTCTGGAGTGCCTCTTCCTATCTGGTTTCATCTGAAAGCAACCCACTCTGCTGAGGCTGATTGAGCTCTGCGACGAGAACCAGGGAGTGGTGGCCGTGTGTCGTTTTAAAGGCACAATCCTCACCCAAACGAAAACTTGAGTGGGTTACATTAGATGGAAAGCCCCTGCCAGCAGGAGCACAGTGCAAGTATCACACACGTCCTATTCAGGACGGAGTGTTAGTGCACAGGGGTCTGTCACTGGTGACAGAGCTGAACCTGCCTTATTTGCCCATAAGCTCTCTCCTGTGTGCAGCTGTGCTGCTCTGACTGGATGACCAACCCCAGCCTTCCTATGGGCTTTTCCCTCTTACACTACAGTACTGAGTCTCTTCTTTCCACCGAGTTTCTGGTAGGCTCTATCCCACCAAAGCCCTCCTTTAAACCAGACATTCCTTCTTATTTCCAACCCCCTAGACCAGAGTGCATTCATTTAGTCCAATATTCTCTTTCCTCTGTTTCCTAAATGAATTTTTACTGACACTGGTTGCCCGTTGCCTTATTTGAGGATATGGAGCTACCCCTTTGCTATTCCAAGCACAAACTCTTCCACCACACCAGTAAACCTTCTCCTCACCCCTCATTTAAAAATTCCAAGAGCTCTCAGGGTTTGTTTTTTTCAAAGCTAGCAGCCTGGCTCCACGTCTGGTTTAGGCGAAACCTCTCTGTCCCTTTACAAAAAGGTTTACAGAAACTCTTTTACCCCAACTCCTTATAAACTGAAATCAATGCAATTTCAGATGCAGCGTTTCATTTTTCCATATATTAAAGGAGATTGAGCATTCATTCAATACAGAAATGAAACAACAGCGTTTTGTAATATAAAGAGTCACTATAAAAAAACCAAACCAGGTCACAGTATCACAGAATGAAACCAAAGTTAACGTATCAAACAGCTGAAAACTGTCAATATTGCTGCCGAGAACGGACAGAGGGGAAGGGACAGTTGGTGGTCAGACAGTTCAGTCACAGTCCAAAAGAGGAATCTTGCTCATTACACACAATGTCTCACAAGCTCTGAAAAGCACAATCCCAGCCAGCCTTTGAAAATGGAAAGTGCCTTGTCAAAGTGAAGGAACCAAGGAAGAATTTCTGAAGTGTAAGGGAGTTTGGAACACAGGATAGTTTGAGGAGAGAACAGGGGAAGGAAAAACATAAAAGAAAGAAGGAAAAGAACAAAGCAGAAGGTGTTTCCAGAGTTATTTTGCTCTAAACAGGTATCTATGGTTCTTGTAAAGTTTGTGAGAGTTGTGACTTCAATTTCCAAGGTGGGTTATCATAGATTGGAATCGGCTGGTTTTTCAGTCAGCTTATATTTACCCAGTGCAAAGCTCTTAAAAATTAACCAAAAGAAACTGTTCTTCAGAATTTGAGGCACCAAGAAGAGCTTTTTAATTGCTGCATAGTGATTTCTGTCTCTTACAGGAGTGGAATTTACACAATGGCAAACAAGTGTTCAGTAGAGCAATATATACAGCGTATGGAGTCAAGGAAATGGTGACCTTCAGACAGAAGAGGTTAGCTCAGGATTCTCATTCCTTACCTACACACATATACAATTCCCACCGTCCCCCAGAATAAATCTGTAATAAAATAACCTTTTATTTCAAACTAAGTTAATGTACAGTTAGTATAACCAAGCTGGAAGAATTCTATTACCCCTAAGTGGACATATTACATTTAATTATTTACTGACCACTTGGTCTGAAGCTGTAAATGATCACTTCCTAGTGTCTTAGCTATAAACCACTACCAAATAGCATCTGTAACCCATACTGGATTTCAGGAGGTCGGGAACACAATTAATCACATATATTCTTTGTCCAAGAACCCAGAAATGCAGCCAAATCCTTGCTGACTGGACAGTTCACCTGTTTGTTCTGCAGGCAAACGGCCTCAGTTAGCCATGTGGAAAGGGAAGGGAAGGGTTTCTTTATTTACACCTTAGTACAGATGGGCTGGTCAGCAAACCTAAGGATTTTCAAGTCAATTAGAATTGAAATTGCCCTGATAAACAGCTTTTCCTGAATGAAGGGGCAGAGAAAGACAAGCAATACAGCCGAGTATTAACTGACTCTGCCTATCAGAGGAGCTAACAAGCACAGTTATTCAGATATTTGCACCTGAGATTCTAATGGTTCTAGAAAACATCACTTAAAAACTCAACATCCGTAAGCATAATACAATTAATTATCATTAGCTCTGAAGGGATTTTTGAAAAGCTTCCTTGCAATCTGCTCTGCAGGCATAGCAACCTTCTGAATTTTTGAAACATACAGAAGTTTTTAGCCATCAATTAACAACTCAGTTGCTTTTCTGAAAACACTGGATCGTCTTATGCCTTGCAGAACTTTTTTCCTTTTTGTCTTTGACAGTCCACAAAACCAGACGTAGTTGTACTAGTCTCACAAGGCTACCAATCCTGGAATGTCTGGTTTGCTGTCGGATTAGATGGCAGGGCTGTGAATCCATTTTAACTCCTTTTCTCAACTTACCTTAGCTGTTTTAAACCCCATACTTGTCCACTGGGTGGTAGCAAAGTGCACTGATTCAGAAACACTATAGCCACAACACACTTTAGACACAAAGGATCCAGGAAAACAGACAACAAACTGCCCGCTCTGCTGTACAGTACGGTGCACCCTGATCCCCTCCTTACACAAGACTTCTGGGGAGATCTAGAAAGACATAAAAGCAAAAGGGGAAAAAAAAAAAGGAGAAATAAAAATCAGAACTTTCTTTTAACAGGTTTCCCTTCGTCGCTGGGTACTGCCACATGCTGCTTGTTGTGGAGACCAAGGGCTCAGCTCTGCTCGCTTTCTCCCTTCCCTTCTGCACATGCTGGAGATTAGGGCTGGGAGTGAGAGTTACAGAAGTGGCTCCTCTAAAGCAACAGTTTAAACTGTCGCTTGCCAATCGACCTCAAGCACAAAGCCTCAAAACAATACTACCTACTACTGCGGAAAGCAAGGCAGGCCAGTTGGGTTTCCTTCTAGATCTAGGCTTGGCACTGAATCCACCTTGCTACTGCACTTGTTTTGGGGCTGTTAACGTAGATAGCTGAGAGAGCAGCTTTTGTTGTGGGGTCCCAAATTTATACTTAGATGGACTAAATGGGGATGGTTATCCAGAAAATAAACAAGGCAAGCAAAAATATTTTTAAATCCTTTGAAGTATTAGGCATCTTACATTAATTAAAACCCACTCCCTCTGTGATGTTCAATACATTATGGACAGTATTAAAAATGGACATTTATTGCACTGCCACATTTATTTTTATTTCAGCATTTTAACATGTGAGCCTTGTTAGAAAAATGCCATGTGGGTAAACACTGCAAGGAGAAAGTACTCTCCGCATCACCGTAGAGTAAGACAAAACCAAAATAAATCCCCCCCCTGAAACCAGCCTTCAGATTGGCCTGGGGGTCTGAAGTGGGAAGGCATCTCCCAGTGTTAACCTACCATGACATTACTTTCAAGCATTTCCAGCCCTGGAGTGCCATTGGCTTGCAGCAGGGTATGTACCACATCATCAAGTTTGTTCTCCTCCGCAGCAGGAATGCAATACCTGTTGTTTGGTAAGAGGAAAAGAGAAAGATTTACTGGGGAGTAAATAACTGTCCACAGCTACACAGTAACAGGCAATTCAGACCAGGACATTGATTAAAGGAAAGAAATTAAACACAGGCTTTCCCACGCAGTTCTTTTTGGTAAAACACTGAGGATTCATGGATTCAGCTGTCTGTTTAGACTCAGCCTGATGGCGTTCACTAGATGCCAAAGGACACAAACCCCCCAAAAGAGAGAGGTGAAAATACAGTGCTCTCCAGAAGCAGAGAGGAATCGGCAACGGGATGATGTTCACTTTAAGGGCACCAAAGCAGGTAATTACAGGCAGAAGCTTGCATCTCGTGAGCACCATTATACGTTCTGTTACCTCTGTCATGAAGGGTTCTCTTTCTTAGCCATGCAGCAACCAAAGGATCTTTTTATTTAATAATGCTTTCTGTTTGTAACAATCAAGAAACCACAAATCACCCTCACTGTTAGTACACAAAGTAGCCTGACCTTCTTGCCTCGCTTACTAAGCAAACCCCACATCCCTCCTCTCCCTTGCAAGAAAAAAAAGACCCGATGCAGAGCAGCCAAAGCAGCAAGAGAGATTTAAAACTCTGCTGGGTGCATGCTGAGTAGCACATTCTCCTCTCCTTTAGAAGCCAAGGAAGCAGCTGTTCTCTGCTCGCTGCCAGCAGTGCTCCCTATGCAAGAAGTAACGCAGGAGTCTCAGGTCTTATCCTCACACACCCAGAGAGCTGTTGTTTTGCAGGGAGGCAATACTCTTGCTACTCTTGCTTGCATCCTGCCAGAAGAAGGGTGATGGTTTATGTCCACCCAGAAGATACCTGTTCTCAGGATCTGGTAGCTGGTACCTTAGGACTGCAAACTGAGCAGCACAGCTTGGTGGGAAACGCATCTAAAATCCAAACCTGCCTTGAGTTGCTGCCATTCTCTGCTCAATCTGTGACATTACCAGTTCCATTTAAGCAATGAGACCTCAGCCTAGAGTCCATCTGCCCCGTCACCAGACAAGCACACAGAGAGCTATTTGTCCAAACACGCCAACAAGAGCAGAGAACAAATCTGGAAAGATTCTGGGGAAAGGGTGCAGCTTTCTTGTCATTCATCCGGTCTCACCACCGATTTCATAACATGTTCTGCTCGCCTTACAGACCCTGTCAGGGTATCTGTGCACTAGTATTAACTCCTTGTGTGTCATGCAGAGTTATCCTGCCTGAGGAATCTGTAGGAGGCTGTACTTCCTATGATTTAAACAACTTGCTACTGTTCACTGTACTGATGATGACTTTGTCTTTGTTGATCTTCAAGCCAAGAGACAGAAGAGCTGACAGTATCTCCTCGTCCAGCTAACTGTGGCCACAGTGCTGGCTGCCCAGGTAAACACAGACCGATTTCCTTACGTACGTACTGACAGTGACCAGGACCTGGCTAAGCAATCCTAGGGTTACAGAGAGGTGAAGTGGAAGAACTTCAGCTCGACAGCAGCAATTTTAAATGCATGCCATGTATCCAGTACTTGGCAGGACCTGTGTTGCTAATAGTGACAGCTTCAACAGCTCCGTGTGTGTAGAGTATTCCACCAGTTACACTATGCTAACAGATTATAAAAGGTGATGAATATATCTTAAATTCAAACCCAGGAGATGGAAGAGCCCACACTTTAATTTAGAGCCAGAAAATATAGCTGGAACAGCTGAAAAAGTCAAGCGTGCAGTCCCTCAGAAGATGGACCTGGGAAGAAGCCCGGGAAGGACGTGTGAAGAGATGGGGCAGCACGAAGGGCACAGGACTGTCTGACTGCTGGTAGAACTGGAGGGAGTGGAGATCCTTTGGGACTGGGGCATACGCTGCCACTTCACTCATTTGCAATTCTTGATGTACCTATAGAAACGGGAAGTGAGGAGCCAGTAGAGACTTCTGAGGGTCTCGGGCAGAATAGGATTTTCTTCTCTCTTTTAATGGGCACTGAGGATCCCTCCAGAATAAAAAGGTTAAGTCACTGACCTCTGCCCTGCATGAAAATTGAGTTCTCCTCTGTTTACTCTTCAGGGGGTAAAATCTGAGAGATTAGAGAGTGACCTGAGCAATCTGCAGGTGAATCAAGCACCACTGATTTTAGTACCCATGGGATCTCTCCTTGGAAGATCAAATTTCTGGATGCTGGGTGAATTTTGCAAGACAGAGGAGAGCTCTGGTGCCCAGTGGCCTGTTTTGTTATCACTGAAGCAGCAGCTGAGAGCAATGCCTGGCTGCTTTCAAGCCCCTTCAATCCCAAAAGGCATGTGTTTTGACGTGCACAGTACAAAGAGTGGCCTCAGAACTTCATTAGGGGATTCTTGAGTGTTCAGAATTCCTGTCATTTGAGACTAGGTGAATGTCATAGGAGAAGCAGACTCACCTAAGGTTGGGGACAATATAGCTTGCTCAGCCATTTGTCCTGATAGTATATTATTAGAAAATATTACAGATTTTTGATTCACAGAAGAGGAGGAAGAGCCATCAAATGCCTGTGACAGAAGTGACAAACTCCCAGGTCTGCAGCATAACTCAGTGTTTACCTGTAGCCCATGGTATGATCAGGTACAGAACATTTCTCCAACTTAAAATATTTAGAGAGAGGAGCTCCTACTTTAATGCTTTCCTCCAAGATTTCAAATCTTTTTTTTCTGGGTCATGTGCTGTCCCGGTGACAGCGGGGTCAGCAGCTGACCTGATGACCCTTGACATCAACAGCTGAGAAACGTGGGAGTTAAAGGTAAAGGCCAAAGTACACACTTTGCCACGGGGACTTCTGGATGTCCTGCAAGGCCTTCCCCTGTCACACTGAACAAAGAGCCAAAGGCTCTTGCGGTTCACAGTTCAAGATGGGATCTGCTGGAACTGCTGAAAGAGAACGAGTTTCTCACTTTTGCAGGGGGGGGTGACTTAAATACTTTTCTTCTCTCTTTATTGCGTTTTCTCTAATCAAGAAACACAGTTACACTGCTTCTCATTCATTGTTCTCACTGATGATCCTCCTGGGTACTAATGCCAACCCCACAGGAACCTGGACGGCACGTGATGTGCCAGCAGCACCCACTTCTCCTGATCCCTCCCTCAGCTGTCATACTTCCATTGCAATCTAAGTCACCATCATCTGCAGCAGGATGTGTGCACTGAGCTCAGGAAGGACACACCAGGTTCAAAACCATTTAGAAGCTCAGTGTTAAGTCCATTTGCATGGTGTGTCTACAAAACATGAAATGTTGCTAGCAACGAACTGGTGATGTCCATAACAAAACATTAGAATGACATTAAGTTATCATATTAAGAAATTAAAAATCCTATGAGAGAAAATCAGAGGGACGTGGTACATAGAGAGTTCAAGATAAAATAAGGAAGCAGTGCCTCTGTAGTCACGGGACGGATTCAATCGCTTTACGAGTGGCAATATGGAGCTAGCCTGAGAAGTGTCTGTCAGCCTAAGGAAAGCCTACCTTGAGTAGCAGTCATTTGGCTTCCTTGTCACAAAAACTTTCCATAGATTAAACCCTACGTCAAGCAGAAACAATTTACTGCTAAATGTCTCAGAAGGGGGCGTGGAAGATAAAGTGAAGCTTTTCTTCCAGGAAAGTGTGTTTCATCGCTGAAGTTTACACTACATTTTCCCATGAAAATGGTACCCACGCACACTGGAGCTTCTCGGTGAGATTCATTCCTGCCAAAGGTGCTGCCTGAGCTGCTCTTACCACCAGCCTACAGAGAACTACCCCAGTGAACACCAAGAAAACAAGACACAGGAATACCTACCAAATGCAATCAGCACCAGTGTGTAAGTAGTCAATGTATGGAAGGTGATTTTGGTCTCGAGACCAGCATGAGGTAGAAAAGACCATGCCAATATTTAGCCAAGGAATTGTCACTCCTAAAACAGAGAGATTGAAAATGTAAGGAACTGCAGTTTCTTATTGCAAGGCAGTTTGACAGGGCATTTCAGTTGAAATCTCATTCCACCCATGAGCTGACCCTTAAGTTTTACATCTCCCTACCAGAGTAATTCACAGAGAATAATTTAACAAGTTTAGCCTTTTCCACTATAAAATATCTACCAGCCAATTACAGCTGGTTCCTCCCAGGTATACAATCTCAACTCTGCATTAGTTGTTTATTTGCACACCCTCCTTCATTCCTTTAAACATCACCTGCTACTTAAAACAGTGTGTCTGCCTGGTCAGCTGGCTAACAGAGGGGCCAGAAGGAGGGAGAGGACTCTGGTGACAACCCCACCATATTTAGAGGACACTTACACCTGCTGGAAGCATAGAAAAGAGATCTGCTTACCAGGCACAGCACCAAGATGTCGCAGGATGGATCCTGTATTATTAGGAAGGACTGTGAGGTTCCACCCATGCCTGTTCGAGGGGCGACACAGAAGCAGACACGTCAGTGCACATCCCTGGTGCCAACGTCCCCGGTGCCAACCTGCCCTGCCGGCCTCGTGCCTCCACTCAGCACAATGGGGCAGCTGGGACGGGCAGGCAAAGTGGGTGGGTTTGGTGATCCTACCTTGAAAATGGTTCAGATTTTCCCACGGGAAAGCCACTCCCGTGGGTGTTGGTATCCACTTTTCCACAATGCACCGCTACGTGGCAATCTTTCTGTTCCACTATCCGCCAGTACTCTTGCTGTGGGAAGAGAAAGCAGGAATGCATTTTTCATTCACTGAACAAGGTATCTCTCATTAAAATATAAACTCCAAAAATTGTCAGGGCTTTCATGACCTCAGTGTAATTCAACATAAAAGACTGCTTCAAAATAAGATTATCAATCCTTAAAATTAACAGTGAATTGGGAAGATAGAATTTATATCCTCTTGGCTTCTGTGCTTCAGCACATGACAGATTAGGACTTCTTCCTCTCCTTCGGTTCATCAACACCTCTATTAAAAATGTCCAAAAAATTTAAGAGGATGAATCAGTACCATGTGTATCTAACCATTTCCTTTTCTCCCACACTTGACAGTCTTAAACTGCTTCAGGTTAATGCCTGAAGGTCAGCTACACTGAATGCCCACGCTCAGACCCTTGCAATAGAAACTTTTACCACTTCTTGTGCCGGCCTCACCTCTACTTCAGCTACTGTGGGCTCCTTTGTGAAGCACATGTTCATGATGTTTCTTGCTGTTCGGTAGAAGGTTGTTAAAGAAACAGACCTACCCTGTGGAAAAAGAAAATAAAATAGAAAGTGAAAATAAAAAAAAATGGGTCTTCATCCCCCCCAGTCTCTTCTCCTTAAAGCTCAATCCCAGGTGGCAATAGGGGGAAGAGGACAATGTCTCCAGAGCACATGTGGTCTACAACTCATTTCTTATCTGAGGGAAGATACCTCAAAAGATACAGAAAATTAATCACACTGAATCACCAAACCAACCGTCTGAACGAACTTTCCCAGAAGGCCACCTACACAGCTTTGTCCAGCACAACACCATCTTTGGTAAATACAGAAGAGGGACACGGCCCAGCTTTCTGTGACAGGCTGCAACGGACCCAGTAGGCAGCTCTACCTGCATCTGACAATCAAATCCACTAAGTGATCACAGCACCACGTGGCTACGCTCTTTGCATACAGGAACAGGTGAAAAAGACTCAGGAAATTCACAGAAATGTTCAGCATCAAACTAGTACTGCCTGGGAGGGAAGGGTGATGACTAAGAAGTCGAGTTTACCACGATTACTGTCATCACCTGCTTACAACAACTAGTTAGGGTCACTCTGAGAAAAGCAGGTCAACTGCAGGGAACCGGGACCTGTTGTTACAAGGCTGAGAAAAGTAAAACACGGTCAAACTGCCAAATGAACACGCTCTGCCTTGGCACTGCTATGAGAAGAGGACTTGATTTGGTTTTCTGCTTGAGCTATACTTATAGTTTCTGCATACCTGCTTTCCTACCTAGCTATCAGAGAATCACAGAATGGCTTGGGTTGGAAGGGACCTCAGAGATCATCTGGTTCCAAACCCCTGCCAGGGGCAGGGACACCTCCCAGTAGACCAGGCTGCTCAAGGTCCCATCCAACCTAGATTTGAACACATCTAGTGATGGATCACATACAACTTCCACTGTCTGCTCCAGTGTCTCAGAGTGAAGAATTTCCTTCTTATTTCCAATCTAAATCTCCCCTCTTCCACTTGCAAACCATTACCCCTCGTCCTATCGCTACAGACCTTTGTAAATACCAGATGCTCTGGGAAGCATCCTCTGAAGACTTCGAATGAGAACTCCCTTGCTCCTCTGACCACAGATGGATGGTATGCCCAGGGAGGGATAACCCTATTCCTTCTCCACCCCAGGGCAGAAGAAACATCCTGGGAGAGCCAAGAGAGCTGGTGAGCACCGCACTGGCTGCTGTGGCCATACTGGTTTGCGAGCATCGCTGCAGACAGGGACTAACATCACTCTGCAAACATGAAGCTGAAATTATCTCTGCCCCCTCACCAGATCTACTGCTCCTTCTTCTAACTCCTGTCGTGTCCACTGGCTGCACATCTGAGCAACCACACATTTAAAATCTCCACATAAATGAATGTTTTATTACTCAGGCTATTACCTTAGTTTTTCAATTATGGAACAGATCTGCCAAACAACTCCAGCCTCTTCTTGGGTTTAATTTATTTAAGAACTATGACCAAGAGTAAACTAGAAGCAACTGTACAAGCAGCTTTTCCCCCAGAGGCCAAGTCTATCACTTTGCCACCCTCCTACCGTTGTAACATTGTCACTTTTTTAATTGAACACGGCATAATTAGCTGTAGCAACAACAAAAAAGTTCGTGAAACGCCCAGGGCCTGGGGCCCTCTGATTCCCATAAACATCAGAGCTGGATGCTCCGTGATACAATAAGCAATTTCCTTCATCTTTTAATGCCCTCATGAATCGTTCACTGAGGCAGCTTTTTACACCAACACCTCTCGTAAAGCGCAGGGCCGGCACCAACGGTCGTCACACTTGAGCGTAGAGACTCAGCACCCGCTCTGCTGCACCTTCCTCCTTTCAGCTGCCTGCCTCTTCCTCTCATCTTACACAGAAAAGTTAAGAATAAGGACTCCTCTTGCAAGATTAAATGTGCCTTTCTGGTTTCCAGATATGCAGCAAGCAAGAGAGGAGAAAGTGGAAAAACTGAACCATGTAGCCCTTTAAAATGCATACACCCATTTCTTCCTCTATCAGGAATTTAGCAGCTTTTTTGTCTCCTAGAAGTTGTAACACAAATTAAACAGTTGAGGGGGATTTGTTGTCTGGTTTTGTTGTTTGTTTGGGTTTTTAAATCTGAGGGAATCTCATAAATCTTTCTAACGCCTGCTCGGGAAAGAATTTTAAACACTGTAATGGAGCATTTTAACCAGAACATGAAATGAATTGCTAAAGAGTAAAATACACTTTTAAATACCATCAAAAAATCTCTCAACAGTTCAACAGCTGCCCTGGGAGCTACAAGCTACTGAGCAGAATCTCTGCTGCTGTGACAATACGACAGAGGAACGTTTAAAGAACTAAATTTCCTATTTCCTCTCCTGACTCTTCTCCATGGCCTCTGCTGCGGCTGCAAGAGCCCACCCAGGGCATCAGCAGCACCACGAAGCCTGGAGGGAAGGCCCAGAGAAGGACACTGAAACGCTACGAATATTAGAGACACTATAGCAACCATAAATGTGAGCAGAAAACGGAGGCTTCACAACAGTCCCAGGCAGTAAGGAGGGGCTCCTGTTAAGCAGAGTCTGGCAACACCGAGAAGCTGGCTGAAGAGAGCTCTGGTGTGGGATTTCTAGGACAGAGTCAGGTGAGGGCTGGCAAAACTCGCCTTGTTGATTTCTGCCCGTCCCTTCAAGGGGACTGCTAACAGGCCTTCAGTGTGCTCTGTACAGAACCAAGGGCTCTTTCCAGTCAGCTCAGACTTTTAAAATATTTCCAGAGCTAAAATTGGGGAAAGAAGAGAAGCGCGAAAATCTTGCAGCAGATCCTTCCTGAAGTAAAGAGCCGTTTCCTTCCCGTGCTTGCGAACAGAGGCGCTGCCAGGCCGGCAGACAGCCCCTACGTTTCCGAGCAGAGCCGGCGCACGGCTGGAAGCACAGCCGGCCCCCCAGCCCGCCGAGGAGCACCTCGGAAAAGAACTCGGGAGTGCTGGCAGAACAGCAGCCCAACACAAAGGGGATTTACTCTGCCCCTGACGCACCATGCAGTGGTAACTGCCCCTGGGAGACTGGATGTCTCTTTCTAAACCTGGGTTCTGTTTCAAGCAGGTGCTGCCTGCAGAAGTGACTGAGAAATCCTCATTGTATGGCCTCTTCATGGCCTGAAGCACACCCTTTATGACCTAAACTGGGCTACAGTCACATGATGATGATGTTCTCCTCCAGCCCTCAATCTACTGACCTGGGCATTTAGCAAAAGGGTGAGCTGTGGGGTTGGTTTGTTTGTTTTGTGCGTGGTTTTGTTTTTAAATAGAATTAGCAATGAGCTTTCGAGAGGAACCATTAAAACCCCTCATCGGTGGAAACTCACATGAGGACGTGTTCTGTTAAATACATTTCAAACTTTCCCAGAAACATGTTAATAGGTAAAGAACACTCCTCCCCCCTCCACAGGCACGTGCACAGAAGGACACCAGCATTCAAGAAAATTGGAGAATGCAGGATTGGCTTGCTTCATAAAATGCCATGAAGTACCCTCTGCTTAAATCTGTGAGCCAGCAGCTCCACTCAGCCTTACTGAAAAGCCTAGCGATGAACTATAGGCATTTTACAGATCTCGTGGGTTACTCTGGTGCATCAAATTTGCTGCACAATTTATTTCTACATCTCGAGGCTTGCTCTAAGTGACACAAGCAGTGCTCCTGCAGTCTGGTTTAGGGCTTTCCCCTAAGTGCTGTGAAAACAAAGCCGCTCTCTGCCCTCAGCCTGAGCGGGCGTCCCCAGGATGCTCCACAGCAGGGATGTCTCCAGAAACCCACAGCAGACTTGCTTCCCCCCATCCATCGCCAGTGACAGCAGCCCCCAGCCCCTGCCCCAGAGATGAGCATGGGATGGGATTCAAACGGGTGAGCCCCAGTGTCCGGGAGCTGCCGGCACCACGGCAGCCAAACCGAGGTGTTGCCTCCACGGCTCCATGTGCCGAGGCTGCCTTGGTGGGTGGGGAGGGCAGCAGCCGGCAGGCTCAGCAATGCTCATTCCTGACAGCTTCCATGCTCAGAGCAGGAGCATTTCTAGCAGCTACTGTTGGATTCATACGGGACCTGATGCTGTCAGTACTGCCAGCGGCTTTTGGGCGGCAGCAGCAGCAGCTTGGGAGCTCTCGGCCTTTTGGGGCAGAGCCCTGAGGCTCGGCAGGCTCAGGCTGGTTACACCAGCTGCGCTTGGCTCACTTGCTTTTTTTTGTTTTCTAAGTCTGATGAGCGTAATTCTCACAAATCCCAGTCTTGCTGTTTGAGTTACTTTGCAGCTTCTAAACTTTAACTTGGGATTGCACTGGAAAAGAAGATGGAGGCATTTTCCCACTAAGTTTGATGTTGCTCATACAACAGTCATTTAACATCATTAAGCACAGGATATTAAGGACAGACATGCCACTTCACTATTGACAAATGCTGCTGTCATTAGATAAGCTTCTCTCCAACAGCATGATGGCCAAGCAATGCTTTTCAAAGGTGGGATTGAGGATGGAGTCTTTTGAGTAAAAGAACTTTTGGGATGACAAATCATAACAGCCTGCAAAAGAAACCCGAAACAAGCTGTTAAAGCTCAAGTCATGAGCTCATGCAGTCCCTAAATAGCTTAACAATAAGCCACTTTGGGCTATCTGGCTTCATTTCCTGGTGATGGAAGCGAGATTGGAAGGGGAAGAACGGTGTATTTCTTCACTGGGCACAGACACTCAATGCTATATTTCTCTCGGAGCTCAGCTACACAATTCAATGCGACTAAAAACTGCGCTGAGAGTTGCAGTGCCAAGTCCTGCTCTGGAGCGGGAGACTGCCAAATAAAATACAGTGAGAGAGTCAGCATTCCTCGGTAAATGGATGTACTTGACAGGGGACTAAGTGTCCATGTGACTGTTAGTGCCGAGGAAAATCTGGCATCGTGGATGAAAATAGTTTGCACTTCAATTTGCCCTTTCTAAATGTAGTAGTATTTCTAGTGATGTTAGTTTTGATGTGGAGCGCTACACTTCACTCAACAAGAGACCTGCAAGAAGCAGGAATGAGAAAGCAGAACATTACTTTAAATGTCACTGGAAAATGAAAATAAAAACTGTGTCTGCAAGGATAATTGGGCAGAACTATTCAGGGAACCTCTCACAAGGACATGGGGGGGGCAGAGCCCAGTGCATCTCATTACGACAGTAACACCTTCCAGTTTTTTCCTGACAACCTGCACGAGACAGGCTGATCAGGATGAAACCACCAGCCCGCCCGGCTGCGACAGCCCCTGGCCACCCTGCTGCCGTAGGGGTGGCACTGGAGCCCCTGGGCTCCCCCCCAGCCAGCTGCATTTGCACCCCGATGCCACCCATGCGACAGCATCACCAGTTCTGCAAAACAAAATCGGCAGAGCCCTCCTCGTTACCTTGTATATACACTTGTGTAAGTCGCTAAGAACTCCCTCCTCCTCCTCCTCGTCCTCCTTCGTGGTCTCCTTTTCCTGAGCGAAGAGCCGCCGCCTGCCCGTCTTCAGTGGGACATCGACCTCTTTTAACTTGTTGCGGAAGCCATTTTTGTGAACCACGCCGTTGATGAGTCCGTTTTTGGGCTCAAACCGGGGCAAGGAATGGAACTTGTAGGCATTCTCCAAATGTCCCTCCAAAGGTCCTTTCCTCTTCTCCAAGATTTCCTTTTCCAGCAAGACCTCCTTCTCCAGTTTCTTGTGCTCCTCGGGGGAGAGGGAGTCATAGGAGAGCAAGTACTGGCAGTAGGCTTCTTGCAGCTTGGCCAGCCTGTCCTGTGCAGTTTTGGGGATGCGCAGCATGTCTGCCAGCTTGTTCCATTTCTTGAGGTCAGTCACTTGCTGCATCCCCCCCATCTCGTTGATCAGCTGGACGAAGCAGGCCAGGTCGAGCTCGCAGCCTCCTGGGTTCCATGTGGGCCAGGCAGCAGAGGAGGGGGGAAAGGGAAACACAGGATCAGGTTAGGAAAGCTGCAGGCAGCTCGTGTCAAGCACACTACCAGGCTGGGCACATACGGGATGTGCCACCAGTACAGCTCCAGTCACCTGGGCACCGGAGCAGGACTGTTCCTATCTCATACACCTCCTGCCACAGAGGGGCCCACACCACCCCTTCACTAGATGAACTCATTTGGTAGATCACATTTTGCTATTTGCAATAGCCCCTCTGTGGTTCCATTTGCTCTTCTCCTCCAGTTTCACTCCCTTCTCGGAGCACCCCAGCTACCTCCTGACACGTCTTTCCCCTGGGCATTACCCAGTGGCCAGGGAGATTAGAGTTGCCTGGCTCTTTAAAAGCCCCCACACTCCCACCCTCCCCTTGCCCACCACCAGTCCCACATCTGGTTTGTACAAGAAAGCAGTAAATCAAGTGTCAAGATGGGTACTGGCAACCGAAAAGACAAGTACCTTCCTGGAGGTGAACCATCTATTACCTAGTATCAGCACAACACTCTGAAATCAGTTAGCATTTAAAAGGAGCACAGTAACATCATGAATTTCACTACAGGTAGAAAACCCTGTTAAAAACCCAAGGGAGGCAGGGGGTTGTTTGGTGCCTGTAACTGCATAAAAAGTTCCAGACCCATTATTCTTCCAGTTTGAGGCCATCCATATTTTATATCCATTATGGTTTTTTATGTTGTAAGATGACTAGCACATCTCACACTCCAGTCAAAAAATAAAACTGGAGGATTATACAAACTGCAGCATAAAAAGCAGCCAAATGGACAAGGAACAATAAAAGAAACATCATAAATACTCTCAAAGTACAGAAATAAATCATCAGTAGAAAGAGTGAAGAAACAGGCCAAAGACCACCTACAATTCAACAGGGCACTGCTGAGGGAAAAAAGTGAATTAATACAAAACTTGCATCAACATTGCTGCTGCCACATCGTCTCTCCTCCGTTTTCTTTGAGAAAAGTAAAAAAATCATCGTCACAGCCATTTCAGAGCACTTGGAAATGCTGTCAGACAGCCCAGAAGTGCAAGAAGCAGTGTCCTGGTAAATATTTACTGGTGGATGCTCGGCTACAGCATCTTAAAGGCCAGTTACATTACTATTGCTAGTCCAAGTGGTATTACCTTCTTCAAACTGCTCTGTGCTGCATCTTAAGATGCTTCAGAGCTGATCCCAATTATCCTGCTTTCCTCCCTTCCACCACTCGGGCCAACCCAGTGAGGAGAGCGGCTCAGCAGTGTCACCATTTACACCGGTGACACCGGTTGCGAGCCAGGCAGAGCAGTGCCAGAGGCTGCTTGCTAACGCTGGGCTAAGGTGCAGAAAGAGGGGAAAGGTTTTTGGCTGTGGCCAACACCAAGGGTAAGGCTTTGAGGAGCACGTGGCAAGGGCCACAGGGCACCAGATTTATCTAATTTAGTAATTTTGGGGGAAGGGAGGTGTCAAAATTATTAAGTCTTGAAGCTGAGAAAGGTAAACACCATCTGAAAAAAAAAAAAAAAGAGGTTTGAAAGGTTTTCTTTCTTTCCTCTTTAATCTTTCCCATAAAATAACTTTCAAGCTGGCCACTATTACAAGGCTGTTACTTTGCTGGTCTCGTGTTTTATACACACAGCTCACATATAAGCTGAAGGCACAGTTCAAGGCAGCTTTCCATCCCGATAGATTCAGCGACCTACATAAAGCTGAGCACCGTATTCCTAACTTCCAAAGAAGTCTGGTCCTGCTTTAACATTAGACGTGTTCTCCAGCGGGACAAATGGCACACACCCAGCTTGAGGTCCCAGTTTCCACACTGTTTATGAGCTATTTAAGAAATGCAATTTTCTCCTGCATCACGGAATGATCGCTCATAATCACTCCGCAATATTAGAGCTCGAGTGGCACATCATTCAAGCGGAGCCTCATGGATCTGGCAGGTCCTCCACGGGGCCAGCTACAGCTAAGGTTTACTAAATGATCTCAATTATAATTCCATTTCACACACTCATAACTTTTGGAAGCATTTATATCTCAGGCTGGTGCTTTCTAGGATTGACTTAAGGATGTTGCTTAAACTTTCCTGAAAGACTGGCGGGGGGATAATTAAAAAAAAGGAAAGAGTTTTAATCCCATTGAAGCACCTATAGCAAAATGGCTTAAATAGGAGACTTGGCACATGTTAAGATTTTAGGCAGAAATAGTGTCTGACATTTTTTTTTTAATTGTCTTAATTTCACTGACAGGAATATTTTTAAATTGCCTGGTGAGCAAGCTCATTTTAAAAATAAAACTCTTCAATCTTCAGGTATGCATTTAAAACCCAACGCCGGCACTACACAAATCCTTGGCAAAAGTCCCACGTACATCAATGGAAATGTGACCTGGCCCTGGAAGGAGGGCTGTGTGTGCATGTCGACTGAAATAAGGGTGCGTTTATCACCACGGATTATTTTACAGCTTTCCTGCTGGAACCAACAGGTTTCTCATCTTTGTAGGCTGATGATCTCCAGCTTCTCTTCTCCATTTTGTTTTTAATTTTAAACACAAGGTAGGTAGGAAATTAATTGCAGAAAGGATACGTAGGATGCAAATTTTGTAAGAGACCACTGTTTGCTCTGGTTATATGGCACCCAGCAGAATAGAATCTCTGCCTATTAATTAGGCTCTTAGGTGCTTAAATAATACAAATAATTAAGAGTAATGCCATCTTAATGCCGACTTAAGGTATTTCATTAAAAAGTTAACATTGTTCCAGGAGCGCTAATCGAGCTGTCTTGCACATTTTCTTCTCTCTCTTGCCAATGGAAATTTAATTCATTATTCTTCTCTATTAGCATACAACCATTGCATACATTAGGCATACAAAATGTTCGCTTATTGCCGCTTGAGTGATTTTAATTTTCAGATTTCCTTGAACATTTTTGCACGGCTACGGCAACAGAGCGCTAACCCTCGTTCCTCCCCCTTAAAATCCTGTCCTTTCTCTGTTGTGACCACAAACTCTGCCATCTCTTTGTGTGCTTTTATGCATTTTCACTCACTTACCATATGTGATATAAAATAAAGTTTGAAAACAGAGGAGTGGGGAGTGTGTTGGGAACAGCTTAAACAGAAAAGCCTGTCCTTTAATCCAACTAAACGCTGATAGCTGCCTCTGGCTGGATGATGCCTCAAAGGCAAAACTCTAGCCTCGAGTTGCAACGTGCAGGTCCTGCAAGCTCTGACTCAAAACAAAGGGAAGGGCTAACACAACTGAAAACCACGACTTGGTTACTACGTCCTGGCTGCAAAGCCAGTAGAGATGGAGGTGGCTCATTCAGTAGTTCATTTGTATGCTGCTGTTGTCGTGTTTTTACAAACTATTGTCACATTTTTGTCACGTGTCATATTTGACAGCAGACCATAAACCAAGAATTCTGTTAAATAAGTGATTCTCACTCAGGCATTAGCCCTGGCAGACACCTGCTGGGAGAAATAATGAAACCTCCATTTTGCAATCAACCACATTTTACTGCCTATTCTTGACACTTAATGGTTGTTAAATGTCAGCAGGTCACTGCAAATTTGTGATTTTAAGTGTCTAAGTACCCAAACAGAAGTCAGTTCCGAGGTATTTTCTTCCCCCCTTGGTTAAATGCTTTTAAAGGAAGCGGGTGGGGGGGCTGGGCTGGAAATATTTGCATTAAAGCTTGGCAGCATTGCAACCTGTTTGGAAAACATCTTTGGAAAGGTTTGAAAAATATTCTGAGGCAACATTTAAACCGAGGCTATCGATACCCATAGCTGTACCACCTATAAAAATAAACAGCAGGGGAAGGAGAAGATCCTGAAACCTGGGGAGTGAGACCCCACAGAGCATTTGTTTTTCCCTGGGTGAAACAGAGGAGGCAGAAGGAAAGTAGCAATATAACATCTCTCCAGAAAGCTCTCCAACAACCTACCTGCACGGGGCCTGACCGATGGCTAGAGAGAGAGATCCGGAGCCCTGCAGTGTTAATTGAACTGGGGTTGGGTTAGGCATGAAGGCAAAGGCAGCAGAAAGTTGCATACGGACACTAACAAGCAGCAGCAAAAGGCCAATGAAACCACAGCCCTTACCTATGAGTGGGAGTTCGTCCATGGTAATGCCCTGAGATTTGAGGTGCTTCTTGATACAGGCCAGCCGCTGCACGTTGGGTCCCCAGCGCCTGCCTAGCTTGTGTATGTGCTGAATCTGTGTCACAAACCGCATTTCATCATTTAGCTTGCACTCAGGTCTCCAGTCTGGAGGAGGAATCACCCTGCACATCCCATACTTCTCTACCTGAGCTCGGACTGACTCAATGTATATCAGTGGGTCATGAAATTCCTTGGTGGAGGGCCTAAGGATGGGAATCTCCCCCAGCATCCCCCACCCAGACTTACTACTGCCCTTTTCGTGCTTTCCCATTGAGTCTTGTGGCTTGTGCAAGGACTCCGCTTGAGAGGTAGAACGATTTTCACAGGAGGCATTTTCAGTTTTGCCATGTGCTTGTTTCCCTGGCGTACTCTTTCCAGCAGTGGCTCTTTTCGGCCTATTTCTTTCCAAACTCTTCTCTGGCACTTCCTTTTTAAGGTGTCCATTCAGCAAAGGCTTTTCTATGGCTGCCTTTTTGGTGGCAGCCTCTGCCAAGTTGACGGCCCCTTTCATTCTCTTGGTGGGCGACTGTATTTTCTCTATGTGATTCGTCTCTTCCAGCCTCCTCTTCGAATTGCGCAGCCCCTCCCTCAACTGTCTCCCCACCTCCTTAGTGCATGTCTTTTGGTTCAACTTGCCATTGACTTTTACACCATTAACAGCGGTATTGTTAGACTTGGATGCTCCAAGGGATAGCACCTGTTTGCGGGTTTTTGCATTGCTACTTTCTGTTTTCCCTGAGATTGTGTGGTTGACAGGTGAACTGGGTTTGTGGTGATTTAGTTTGGTTTCCTTGACCAGTTCTTTCTTGGCTTTGGTGTATGTGACAGTTCCCTTTGTCACTGTTGCAGTGTACTTCACAGTTTTGGACGGTGAAGGTCTGACTTCTCTCATCTTTTTGGCACTGGCTGCATTTGCACTCGGAGATGACATTCGAGTGATTCCGTTGACTTTAGAAACCTGCAGTGCCAGGAGTGTTGCAGGGGGAGCAGAATAAAGGAAACAGAAAACAGAAAAGTAAATTAATAATGGTACCACTCGGCCATGGTCTCCTAAGTCACTGGACAACCGTATTCTCCAGTCCTGACTCCTTTTCCCTTCCTACAATCTACATATAGCAGTTTTCACCCAGGCAAGAGGCAGGTCTGGGCATTTAGAATAAACAAATAACACAGAAATGTATTTTAAAATAAAGAAAGAAATAAATAAGCCCCCAAATAACACAGAAATGTGAAAGAAGGAAAGGGAAAGGGTCTCCAAATAACACAGAAATGCATTTATACTCTGGCATTAAGAAGGATGAGTTCTCTTGCTTGCACTACCCCCTTCCTTGTCTGCCACAAAGCCTGTTACGATATCACAAAACACAGGCAGTCAAATTAATACTTTCATTATCTCCTTTTCTGACCCTCAGACACTATCTCTCCCTCACTCAACTTCCCTTAAGTGCACACAGAGTTTACTACTTCTTATCAGACAAAGTAGCCAGCATGTACGATCTTCTCTAACTGGAATGGGCACGTTTTGCAAAAGCCACACATTGAGATTCAAAGCAACCTCCTGTCTATACATACACACACAGAAAAAAGAGATATTGAAGACATTATGCACCCAACAGATCAGGATGGCAACGAAGGATCCAGTCTGCCATACATATTAAATCTTGGAAGGCATCTTGTTGCTGAAGTCATTAATTTGAAATAAAAATATATGCAGTGGTTCAATGTGGGGGTTTTTAATGTTTGACATCTGGGCAGTTTTGCCGACACGTATTTTATTACCTCGTATTCATCACTTCCTAATGGGATCACTTGCTAAAATTACTGGACTCCACCACTTTCTGTTAGACACTTAAACCCAGCTACGAAGCTAAAATTTATAATACAACACTAAGATGTGTTAAGCACCAAAAGCAACTCTCAGCTTGGAAGGAACTTGTGATGGCTCAGCACAGCCAAAGCTGAGCCCCACTACCAAGAAAATCAAGTTCAAATGTAAACCTCAAACAAATTTCAGCATTTAAACAAGTTTCAACATTGTCTTCTCACCTCCTTAAACTACTGCGAGTGCAGAAAAAACACATCCCCAAAACCAGGAACATTGCTACAAGTGCTCCAAGTGAAAGCGTGCGGTACAATCACCCCTCACCAGCATGCTGGTGAATAACAGCGCTCCTGCAAAGTTCCAACACGTCCCTGGGGCATTTCAAAACCCTTGCTAAATTAGTAAGCCTGGCACCTTCTCTGAAATAAATGCAAGAATTGTAGTCACTTAGAAAGTAGAGATTAAATGTTATAAAATGGGGATCAAAGGGAGACTGAAAAGATCATGCTATGGTCTTGTGTTAAGCGGGAGAGGGACTGGAACCCAAGGACTGTACACACACAAGTGTGTGCATGTGCATTTACGGTGTGCATTTTCTCCCCTGTGCTCCAGAAGCTGGAGCAGAAATAACACTCTTTTAAAAGCCATCCATATTCTTGTTCTTGCAAGGTAGAAACACTTAAGGAAAATCCAGTTAACTGATGACAGGAGTTTTTACCTTGAGCTTTCCAAAGATGTATGAGATATCATCTGGAAAGCAAACGCTTGCTAACAGAAAAGCATTTACTCATTTCCCTTGAAATTTAGGCAGCACTCTGCATTTGAAATAGAGGCTTGGCTTTGACTTTTAAAGCACTTTTTCATGCCGCAGAGCAGACACGGGTAGAGAGCTGCTGAGGCACTGCCTCCTGCCTGCGGCAGTCAGAACAAGCGCTGAACATCTCTGGCTTTATAAATAGCCAGGAACATTGATTACAGTTTTCATCTAGACTAATAGAGAAGAACTGATCGAGAACTTGAAGGGTAAGGTAACCTGGGTGACAGTGATCACGCAATGAGGCTTTCAATTCTAAGATGTGACAACAGAGAAAGGACAACAGACTTGAACAAATTAAAAAAAAAAGTAAAAAACCTCAAACCAACAAAACCCAATCCCACAAACCTGCAAAAAGCCAAACCGAAGCAATTGCCACTCAGAGGAAGGACACAAAGCACAGGCCATTATGCCTGTCCCCAAAGTTCTCTAATGACTGACTGGAAAAGCAGAAAAGATTCACAGTAAAAAGTTGAAACACAATTATGCGACTATGGACAACTCCATAGGCCCAGCGAAAGCACAAATGAGTAAAATCAGGAAGGCCAAGGAGCTAAACAGACTTCAGGTAGCAAGGGAAATAAAGTGAAACAGAAAAAATTATAAATACCTTAAAGATACAAAGAAAACAAAGAACAGCAGAGATCAACCACCAGAGAAGGAATGAAAACAAACACAACAGTTTGATTGAAGTATTTGTGCTTCTTTTGCAGGAGCCTTCACCAGAAGTACCACTGACTGAATACTTACCGGACACAGAAAATAACTAATTTCAGCAAAATTGCCCAGAAGGCATCCCAGTAAGTGAAATGGACCTAGATGACTCAGGCCACAGCTCCTGGAAATAAGTTGAAGGCAGCCAGAGTCTACCTAACTTCAAACCCTAAAAATCATTCTGGAACAAATCATCAAACAGTTAATTTGCAAACACGCAAGTGATAATAAGATCATGTTAAAACCAACAAAAGTAACACCACCAACCAACAAAAAACAACAAAACCAGCCATGGTTTTGCCAAAATACCTCATCAAGCTAATTTAATCATCTTCTGACAGACCCCTGGCTGAGCAGGTAAAGAAACAGCTCCGCTTCAGTGGGCTCCAGTCACTGTCCCATGTGACGCTCCACCAGACAAGCTCCTGAGACATGACCTAGCCATAATTACCCTGAAGTGGTTTCACAAGGGATTAAATAAAGTCATCCTCAAGAGAAGTTACAGTTCTCATAGTTCAGCACCATCCTAGGAGGGCTTTTCAGGTGATGTGCTACAGGAACTTGTCTTGGCCTTGGTTCTACCAACTGCTTCCATCAGTAGCTTGGATTATGGTAAAATACACCAGTGACACACACCTGGAAGGGACTGTAAGTGCTCTGGAGACAAGCCCAAAATCCAAGGCAATCTTGAAGGACTTACTTCAGAACAATTCTCCAATAAG